>LPNX010999178.1:252903-287003 GCA_001517045.1 Pseudotsuga menziesii
TTGTACTTTTCCTGGCTCTTCTCCAACTATTCTTGAACTTCCTGCTGCACTACTTGGATTCTCTGAATGAACCTTAGTGCTTTATCTGCATCATGATGTCCATCCACTGCATCTTTGCCAAAAGAGAAGTCCATCGGTGTTTTTGGCAGATAACCAAAACAAGTTTCAAAAGGAGATCTGTTCATGGAAGAATGAACTGCATGATTGTAGGCATGTTGTATATACTGCAACTGCTCATCCGAAAGTTTAGGATGTTTACTACAATATCCTCTGAGCAGTTGAACCACTGTCCTGTTTACTACCTCTATTTTCCCATCGGTCTGTGGATGAAAAGATGTACTTTTCTTCAGTTTAGTGTCCATAAGCTCCCATAAAGTCGACCAAAAGACTCCCAAGAACCGGGAATCCCGATCAGATACAATAGACATGGGTAGCCCAAAATGTACCCAAACATTCTGAAAGAATAGATGAGCTGTTTGTTCAACAATGATCTGCTTGTTACATGGCATTAAGATACACATTTTGCTGAATCTATCCACAACAACATATAGATAATCATGCCCTTTTCTAGACATAGGTAGTCCTCCTACAAAGTCCATAGAAATGCTTTCCCAAGGACGAGAAGAAATTGGAAGAGGTGTGTACAAACCCAATTTCCTATTGCTAGGCTTACTCATTGCACACATAAGACAACCTCTTATGTATTTAGCTACAGTTTCTTGCATTTGAGGCCAATAACAGTGATTCTGCAATACAGACAATGTTTTACTTACTCCAAAATGTCCTGCAATCAATGAACTATGTGCCTCTCGAATCACATGCACTCTTTCTTTCTTTACCAAGATGATACAAGAGTTGATTATGCACATAATAGTTTTCTTCCTATTTACCATGTGTTAGTGATGCATATACTTTCTTAAAATCTTTATCTTCTGCATACTGTTCAATATAAATTTCATGTGTTAATGAACTGTTTTGAAGAATGATTGAAGCATTCATAGGTGGCCTTGATAACATGTCTGCTACCTTATTATGAATTCCCTTCTTGTATTTAATTACGAGATGAAACTGTTGTAAGAATCCCATCCATCTTAAATGCCTACTTTGTTGTACTTTAGTTTGAGATTGTAAATATTGAAGTGGCTGATGATCAGTATGTATGAATGTTTCTTTTCCCATGATATAGTGTTTCCACTTCTTCACACTCTGTACCAAAGCATACAACTCTTTGTCATAAGTCGGATAGTTACTTACCACAGTAGAGAATGTTTCTGAATGGTAACAGACTGGCTTTCTTCCTTGCATCAAAACTGCTCCCATGGCAAACCCGCTGGCATCGATTTCGATCTCAAATGGCTACTGCAAATTTGGCAATGTTAGAATTGGTGTTGTGCTAATCTTTTCCTTCAAAGTGTCGAAGGCTCTCTGATGCTTTCCTCCCCACTGGAAAATTTCTTTAACACTTGTCAACGCATGTAATTGAGCAGCAATGGAAGAAAATCCAGAAATGAATTTTCTCCAATACTGAACCGCACCCAGAAAACTTCTGATTTCAGTAACGGTGTTAGGCTGTGGCCAGTTTACAATGACAACAACCTTGGCTGGGTCCACTCGCAGGTGGCCTCCACCAATAATATGGCCCAAATATACTAGAGAAGTTTTAGCAAACTCACATTTAGACATTTTTACATAAAGCTTCTCCTTCTTCGGTACATCTAAAACTTTCTTCACATGTACAATATGCTCTTCTCAGGTTTTGCTAAACACAAGGATATCATCCAAATATACAATTACAAAATCATCAATGAATGGTCGAAAGACATCATTCATGACTCGCATGAAAGTAGCAGGAGCGTTACATAGCCCAAAAGGCATTACAAGCCATTCATACAAACCCTGTTTTGTTTTAAACGTTGTTTTCCAGGCATCATTTTCAGCAACACGGATTTGATGATACCCACTACGCAGATCCAATTTTGTAAAATAAATTGCATGTTTCAACTAATCAAGCAAATCATCAATGCGAGGAAGAGGATACCTATTTTTAATGGTGATTTTGTTAAGGGCTCTGTAGTCGATACACATCCTCCACGAACCATCCTTCTTTGGAACCAAGTCTATAGGAGAGCCACAAGGAGAAGTGCTAGGCTAGATGACCCCCTTCTCAATCAGCTCCTGAACCTGCTTCTTGATTTCCTCATTCTGCATTACCGACATCCGGTACATGGCTATGTTCAGGAGTGGCACATCCTGCGGCAAATGTATCTCATGCTGAATCTCCCTCTTCGGTGGTAACCCCTTCGGATCTTGAAACAAATCATCATACTCAGAAATAATTTCAATCAATTCCGATTTCTATTTAGGGTCACATCCTTCAAAAGATTTAGAGACTTCATCATTTTTCATCTTAACCATCATCAACACAAAATTCTTACTAGCATTTACCAACCTCTTCATTTGTCCTGCAGAGACTATTGCTAGATTGGTTTTCATCTTATGTGCTCGTACAATATATTCCATAGCATCTTTAAAAAGATGATACTTATTCTACTCTCTATAAAAGACTGCTTTCCGGTCATACAAATATGGACTCCCAAGTACAATCCCGCAAATGTCAAGTGGTACTACATCCAATTCTACCTCATCCCTAAACTTTTCAGTAATTGCAAATTTTAATACACATTTCTTTGTAACTTGCAATCGTGTATCATTAGTAACCCAACCTAGAGGATAGGGCTTTTCATGAGGCACAGTAACTAAATGCAATTTATTAACCACTTCTTCTAATATCAGATTTATTTGTGAACCACTATCAAACAATGTATCAATCTTTGTGTGATTTGCAATGACACGAACATGAAACAGTGCACTTCTATCTTTATCATTTTCCTTAGAAGTAGATGGAAGACTTGTACTTGCACTAGAACTTGATTGTGCATCAATGGGAAGTGAGATACTTTTATCCTTACCTTGGATTCCGACAGCTGTAACCTTTGTTTCGTCACCTGAGTCGGATCCCAAGTCTTGAATAACTGCTGCAGTAGCTTTTGCTTTGCCTTTATCTTTGTTTCCTCCGTACTTCTTTGGGCTTAACTCTGGATGAAGTTTCCAACACTTAGAGACATCATGTCCCTTCTGACAATGCGAACATGTAAGATTTTCACCCTCTTTCTTAACAGTAGCCGTCTTCTTTTTCCCCTTATCTTGACCTTTCGATTTGCTGTCAAATTTAAAATATTTCTTCCCAAAAGTATCATTAGCATGCTTACCCCTGGCTTCTAAATGGGTAGCTTGAACACATGCATCATCCAAATTACTGGGGTTAAACATCAATAAAGTATGTTTCAAATAAGAATGCATGCCACCAATGTACTTAAGAAGAGTTCCCTGTGTATCTAACAAAACATTCAATGCAATAGCCCTCTTTCTGAATTCATGAGTATAGTCTTGAATGCTTTGTCCTTTAGCTTGTCTAAACATTTTCAAATTCATGGTTAATTGCTGCATGTGACCTAAAGGGTAAAATTGCTTCCTTAATACTTCAATGAATTCATTCCAAACTGAAATGATTTTACCATTCTTTCGAAGATCTTGCTGAATCTTGCTCTCCCACCAAGTAAGAGCCATTCCACTCATCGTCAAAGTGGCCAATTCAATCCTGGAAGGGTCATCATTAATGCCCTACACCCTGCAATATACTTCAAGCTGCTTGATCCAATTGTCTAATTTTTCAGCATCTACATCTCCATTATAAATAGGTAATTCAAATTTTACATCCAATTTGAAATAAGGCATATTAGGACTTGCATTATTTGAATGAGAAGTATGAGAAGAAGAAAAAGTCTGTTTAGTATCAGGAGGATCACCATCACCTCCTACTCCTTTACCCTTTTCTTTCAGCTTCACTTCTGCATCTCTGGATGAAGATCCTTCTTCTTTATTATTCCTTTCTTCTCACTCATCGAGTAGAATTTCCATCATGGCTTTCATGCTCATAAAAGCCTCTAAAAACTCAGATTCAGAAATAACAGGTTTTTCCCGTTCTGTATGTCCTTCTTCTTCCCCCCATGGAGAATACATGGTTCTTGAGAATGTTTTCCTTGAGCCAATCTCAGGATCTTCTTCAACTAATTCTTCTTCACCACGCTTTAACCTGGACCTGGTAAGCATTCACAAACTTGCACAAGCAGTCAACCAGCTCTGATACCATAACATGATCCGTCGGACCTCAACTTGTGTGCATTAAAATTTTGTGTTAAAAGAATGCGTTCAGCAGGTTAATTAAATGGAACAACATTAACAGAAATTAAATACTGAAAACAGATGGAAAACGAACTCATAAACAGATATAAAGAGGCACAGAATCAGAACGTCACAAACAGAAGTTGATAACGGAGTTCACCCCCTCCACTGGGCTATGTCTCTAGGTCCCTCTCCAATGGGTACCAATCCAATTAATCTTTTTAAAATGGTACAAAATGGTTCTGGAAACAACTTCAGCAACTGTAAATAGAATGCTGTACAAAATCTTTAAGACCTTTCTCTCGAAATTACAATCAGCATTCAAAGATAAAGAAAGCTAAAATATAACAGAGAATGTCGACTTCTACAGCACAGCATCTGGACACTTCGCAGCAAAAATGATCTCTAAGCTTCTCATAACAGAGAAACAATACTCTGCGCTCCCAAAACAATCCCCCCACTCTCGGTGTCCAACCTCCTCTATTTAAGAGTTCAGCGGGAGGGATAAGTAATCGATTCGATTCCATCCTCTCAGCTGCTATCTTTTTTCTTTTTTTTTTATTGTTACAACCATACGCTGAACCATGCAATTCGGCCAAGTCACTGCACAAGCATTATGTTACCACGACGTTCCATATTCCCGAAACGTGGCAACTAACTCCACGCATAGGTTGATTCACAACACGTGGCAATGACCGTTACGCACATATGTTGCACCATACCATAGCATCACACGTAACGTAACCGTTTGATGTCACCACTAACTTCGTGATGTCGTAGCAAATTTGTCACAGCAGTGTGAAAGGTCTGTCGCAGCTAAATCTGTGTCGCAACTAAATCTGTGTCACAGCTAAATCTATGTCGCAGCTAAATCTGTGTCACAGCTAAGTCTGTCGCAGCTAAATCTGTGTCACAGCTAAATCTGTGTCACAACTAAATCTGTGTCATAGCTATGTCTATGAGTTAAAACATATGTTATGTTCTTTGAACCATAGATTAAATACTATTGTACCATATTGGATCAGTTTAATTTTTGAAGATGAATAATCCATCGAATCAGTATCTTGGAAGCTCCTCTCAAACAAGAGTTAAGCACGAGGCCACGTGGAGGCTTGGATTGAGGAGATAACCCTTTGATTCCTTGTCAAAGTGTAGACCAAGGTTTTTGCGCATCTAGGGACTTCTGTCAATACCACCCTTTAAGCCCTGTGCAATGCCATTGTTGATAGGGTTTCAGGCTTTGCTACCTTTCCCATGCATACAAGCCAGGCTTGAGATTGTTCCCCCATATTGTCACTATAGTTGTGGTATCCTTTAGTCTCTTGGACATCTAGGATTCATACACAGGTACACCGGAAGGCTATTTCTAGTTGACCTTGGAAGGGCTTGGAAGGAAACCCCGATAGAAGGTGTGGGAGGGAAGTGAGTGATTCCTCCGCTTGTTCCTAAGAACATCTACAGAGACACCAAGTAACTGTATCTCGGCTTTCTTTTGGAAAGCATATCTTATACCCTTTTTGTCTATTTTGGATTTAGGAAATTTTGTAGTGATTGTTGTGTGGTTGTTTGTGTTTAGTCTTCCCTAGGGTGTGTGAAGAGTCAATTTTCAATCGTGGAGGACCAATCTCTTAGAAGATCAAGAAGGTTGTGAACCTTCCTCCATCTGCTACAGTGGAGCCTCCATCGTCCCCTCAAAGGCAAAGATTAGACACATATGATTCTTTTGAACTGGTAGGAATCAGTGAAGTTCCAAGTGAACCAAAATTTAGGACAAACCAGGTTGATATGACCCCAGTAGACATAGAAGACTTGTAGGCTATCGAGTTTTCAAGAAACTTTAATTCACATCTTACTGACTTAAACGATCCTTTGATTGTACAAGTTCATCTGTTTCATTCACCTGTGATTGGTGTTCCCATGAGAATACTTATGGCTAGCTCAAGAGAGAGTCCATCTACCCCCATCTCAGCCACTCCAGCTGAAGGAGTGTCACCTCCCCTAGTTGGTACTCCTAGAACAAATACACCTACTACTCCTTTAACTCCAACGAGTAGGGTGGTTCAAACACCGACTTCCACAAATGTAGTAGTCTCTTCTAGTGGGGTGGTCACTAGGATTCCCAGTGCACCTTTTGCTTCACCCTCTTTTGCACACACTGCTCAGAGTGGTCCTCTTGGATCCTCTTCATTTGTCTAGGGTTTCCCATGGAATGGGGAGCAAATTCCCCCATCCACTCCTTATGTAGGTCTTACATTTGTATATGTGGGGATATAGTTTGGAAATACTAACTCTTATGGTCAAGGTTTCCAAACACTAGTTTTGGCTCCATTCACGAGCTCTCCCTTTTCACTTTTTAGCGGATGGATACCTGCTCCTATTTTCCAGACTCCAGTCTCAACTGGAGCGGCTCAAACCACATATATTGCAGCACACATGAACAATCCACTAGGTTATGGGTGGAATCCATTTCAAATTAGTCCAACTATTTCACAACCGGTAGATTGGGGAAACCCCGCCTTTACATTTGGGAACCAGGGGGAAAGTCCTTATACTTCCCAAGCTCATACTTTTCAGGCTCCGGTTAGTCCCAAACTTCCATTATTTGTAACTTTAAACTTACCAAACTTGTCTAAGTTAATGAATGACCCAGTGAAGCATGATGCCACTTGGCCACCTGTCCCTACTAAGCCACCTTCAGACATCTCAAAATTTGAAGGAAAAGTTGGTGAAGACCCAAGGGCTCATATCACCATTGGTGCTCTTCCAACTCACTGAATAATGACACTGTTTGGTTGAGGTTTATCCAAAGAACTCTGACTAGTGATGCAACAAAGTGGTACATTGAATTACCCTCTGTTGCATTGGACAGTTTTTGGGACTTAGCCAATGTGTTCCTTAACCACTTCCAACTTCTTGTCCTATATGATGTCGTTACATATTTACCGTCCACCTTTCGACAGGATAAATCCACTCACATTTCAGATCACATCCAAGAGTGGCAAATAAGGAAGAGGCTCATTAAGGCTACTATCCCTCCCGAGTTTTTGTTAGAATGGTTCCTTAAGTCTTTAATGCCATATATATATAAGGATGTACCCATATCGGAAGTAACTAATGAGGAAGAGGCTATCCTTAGGTCCCAACACCTAGATTTGACATACTCTCACTCTAGGATACTATATGATATCATCCTTGATGCACCGTGGCCAACACATAGTGTTGAAAAACCTAAGCCTGGACCCCATGCTGATGGTGTGGTTGGTTCAGTTAAATCTCCAACTGTAGAGTCTTTGGAAAAATAACTCCATGAGTTGTCTATTAAATAGTCTACAACGGAGGCAGCAAAGGCTACCCCCCTCACCACAAAATGGAAATGTTTTTGCTCAATCCTCCCAAACTAGAAATCAACATCCCAGTGGGAAAAAGAAAAAGGGGAAGAAAGGTGAGGGAAACCAAAACAAGCCAAAACCCACAATTAATGCCGATGGGGACAAAAAAGAGAAGAAGAATGTGAAATTTCCATGTAAGTTGTGCCAGGAATATCACATGACCCATCAATGCCCTCTTACAGATCAAGCTCAGAAGCTGCTAAAAATTCAACAACCAGTTGTCCTAAAGGATCTATTTCCCCAAGGACAGAATGTAGCTTCAGTTTCTAATGTAGCTGGGGGCACTTCTAATTTCCTTGACCAAAAATATATCAACATGGTTCGATCCCAGAACTTTATCCAGACTAGGAACAAGAACTATGAGACGGAGGCTCCAGAGAAGGGTAAGTCTATAGGTGAAACTTCTAACCCTATCACAATAAAAAACCTATCGAAATTATGCCTAAGATACTAAAAGGTGTCTTTAAGAAAGAATTCCATAATCCCAATGCGATGGTTGCAGCCAATTACTCTGTAGTTGAATATTTATCCCAAACCCATTGTCTAATGTCAGCTTTAGAGGTTCTACAGAGTTGTCCCGCCCAGCGAGATGCACTCTTAGCAGCCTTAGGTAGTATGGATTCGTTGAGCCTTATGGCGAAGTTTAATTTGTCTGATGTCAAAATTCGCCTGCTGTATCATGTGGCTTTGTCCATATATGTCATCCATGGTGGAAAAACCATTGGAAGGTCAGTTGTTGACGAGGGTGCTTCCACATGTGTCCTATCTTTGTCTTGCTGGAAGGCTCTTGGATCTCCAGAGCTAGTTCAATCGAACACTCTACTTACTTCTTTCGACGGAAGGTCATTTTGTCCACATGGTATCCTACCAAAATTTGAGATTAAGATGGCAAAGAAGGAAGTGTCTATTGAAGTAGAGGTGATTGATGCCCCATTGGATTATAACTTGCTTATGGGGAGAAGTTGGACTTATGCCATGTGTGAAATTTCCTCGGCTATTCTTCGAGTAGTAGTGTTTTCGCACAAAGAAAAGTTGGTTACTGTTGACCAACTTAGTTTCACTCGAAAGGGCCACATGGAAACTAATGAGTCCACCATTCCATTGGTTGATCAGGTCAAACCTGTGTCAGAGAACTTAGGGGCTAGAATGTATTCATCGTTAATGGGAACATTTGATATCCCAACCCCAATAAACTACGTAGGTTCTACTAGTGTAGGGGAATCTATCGCAACGGTTGTCGATAGAACAAATCCTTGGGTCCTTCCTTCCCATCACGAACCTAAAGTGCCCTTATCGGAAATGGAAAAAGCTTACCAAGCTATCATTAACACCACTATTGATCCCGTTTTGGTTCCTCCTATAGTCTCAGAGGAGCCAAAAGAAACCCATCTGCCTACTTGGGCAGAGAACTCTTTGTATACTGATGACTGCTTAGACATGTTTCTTCCTTCAAACGAAGCCATTTTGGAAGCTATGAGTGGGAGAGATACAATATGCAGAGATATTCACCATAGAT
Organism: Pseudotsuga menziesii; assembly: GCA_001517045.1. Taxonomy (NCBI): domain Eukaryota; kingdom Viridiplantae; phylum Streptophyta; class Pinopsida; order Pinales; family Pinaceae; genus Pseudotsuga; species Pseudotsuga menziesii. Next base: position 262,051 of record LPNX010999178.1, read on the forward strand.
CTTATTTTCTTCCATTGTTAAGCAGGATTGAAAATCGAGAGTTCCATGTGAGACTAGAAGGTGATGCTGATATACCGATTAATCCCTTACCAAGGGAGGAAATATTTGCCTAGGGGAATATGGTGAACATTTCTATTACCATCCCTATCAACATCTATGCAAACCCCAACGTTGTGGAAAATGTATATATTGGGGCAAACTGCTCTCCGGAGGAGATTTCTATCTATACGACCTAATTTAAGGAGTTCTGTGACGTGTTTGTCTGGTCATATGAGGAGATGCCAGGCATAGATCCATCAATGGCCAAACATGAAATACGAACCTATCCTGAAGCTAAACCAGTTCGACAAAAACTTAGACCTGTCAATCTGCGTAAAGTGGCAGTCGTTAAGGCTGGAGTAGAAAAGTTGTTGAAAGCTAGTTTTATTTAGCCAATCGCTTTGAGAGAATGGGTATTCAATCCCATTCCTATTGATAAAAAGCAAGGGATGATACATGTATGTACTGACTTTCACGATTTAAACAAATCTTGTCCTAAGGATAACTACCCCATGCCATTCATAGATCAAATCATTGATGCTTGTATGGGGAGTGAGGTTTTTTCATTTATGGATGGTTTTTTCGGGTACAGTCATATTCAAATCAAGCTGAAAGACCAACATAAAATGACTTTCATTTGTCCTTGGGGTACATTTGCGTACAAGGAAATTCTTTTTTTATTGAAAAATGCAGGCGCTACCTTTCAGCGGGCAATGAATTTTTCCTTCCATGACATCAAGTCTATTGTCGAACCCTACCTAGATGATTTTATTGTGCATTCTCGTAAGAGGGTCGATCATCCAGATCACTTGCACTTAATTTTTGAATGATGCATGTATTAAAAAATATGCTTGAATCCCCACAAGTGTGTTTTCTGTGTCGAGTCAGGTAGGTTTCTTGGGTTCATAGTTTCTAACAAAGGTATTCATTCAGGTGGATCCTTTGAAAGTTGAGGCCATTGTAAATCTGCCTCCTCCTTGTTCCATCAGGAAACTTCAGAGCCTGCAAGGAAAGTATAACTTTCTTTGACGTTTTATCATGAATTATGCCAAGATCACCAAAATTTTCATGCACATGTTGAAAAAGGACACCCCATTTATATGGGATGAAACTGCACAACTTGCGTTCGAGGCATTAAAGAAAACTTTGTTGTCAGCCCCTTTATTGCGTCCATCAGATTACTCATGATTTTATATTATATATGGCCACATCTGAGTCGACCATTGGTGTAGTGCTAGTCCAGGAAGATGATAATCTCCAAGATCATGTCATCTATTACCTTAGTCGTGCTTTAGTTGGCCTTGAACTTCGGTACTCCCACGTTGAAAAGTTCGCTTTAGAAGCTCTATATGCTGTGTAGAGGTTACGTCACTACATCTTACTGAGGACTACAACAATAGTGGAAAATGTAAATCATTTCTAGTATGTTTTGTCCCGACTCATAGTTGGATTAAAATTCAACAAATGGATAGTCATTCTCCAGGAGTTTGAATTGTATTTTCAATCCGTCAAATCAAAAAAATCCTTAGTTTTTGTAGAGCTTATTTCAAAATTTTCGGTAGAAGATGTACCAATTGAAGAAGACTCATTCCTAGATGAGCACATTTTTCTTATTTTCACCTTTGACCCTTGGTATGGAGATATACTTGTCTATCTCCATACTCTGAAGTGTCCTGCAACCTTTTCACGGGAAGAACAATGCAAACTACGCGTACATGCAAAAAACTACCTCATCATCGGGGATACTTTATACCGTAGAGGGGTAAACTTTGTTTTGCATCGGTGCCTCACCCACGAAGAGGCTGGGAATTTCCTAAATGAGCATGTGAGGGTCATTTATCTGGGTTAGCAATGGCCCATAATATTTTGCATGCTGGTTATTTCTGGCCTACAATCTTTAAAGATTGCGTGGAAGTCGTGAAGCGTTGTCATCCTTGTGAGCTTTACACCAAAAATATGCAGTCACATCCTACTCCACTGTTTCTTGTCATCGTAGTGGGACCCTTCACCAAGTGTGCAATAGATTATGTGACATGTAATCCAGTTTCGGCTGGAGGGCACAAATACCTCATTGTCACTGTGGATTACTTTACAAAATGGAAAGAGGCAATGCCCACCTTCAAGGCTGACGAGGAAACTGCAACTTTTTTTGTTTTTAACCAGATTATCGCATGTTTCGGATTCCTAAAGATATTCTCACTGACCATGGCGATCCTTTCCAAAATAGCATTATGACAAAATTGGATACTATGCTAGGGTTTAAACAAGAAAATTCGTCTTCTTTCTACCCGCAAGCGAATGGCCAACTCGAGGAAGTCAATAAGACCTTGAAGACTATTCTCAAGCGTACTATCAATGAATCTTGGTCAAATTGGCACATCATGTTGTATCCCGTACTTTGGTCTTATCGAACCAATGTGACAATTGCCACAGGGTTCTCACCTTTCCAACTTGTTCACGGGGTGGAAGCAGTAACCCCGGTTGAATGCAAAATCCCGTCGTTAAAAATTGCCATTCATGTGTTACCTGATATGACTGAACTAGAATAACTCTTTCTACATTTAGAACATCTAAACGAATAATGTAGAGATGCATTGACAGCAAACAAGACTCATAAAAATAGGGTTAAAAATCAATATGATAAATCAGTCAAACCTAGGGTTTTTTCTGAAGGGAAACTTGTCTTGCTCTGAGATCAAGACAAAGAACCCTTGGGGGCAGGAAAATTCAAGTCTATGTGGTTAGACCCTATGTTGTGTCAAAAATTTTGAAGAAAGGGGCATATGAATTAACCGATTTCGAAGGGAATAATGTGTTGGAGCCTAGAAATGGGCTCTTTCTGAAGAGGTACTATGCTCAAGCTTAACACTTTTTCTTGTATTTTTATTGTATGTAACTTTATGTACAATATTTAGCTGATTTGTGTTCTTATATCATTTGTTGGTTGTTACAGATGTCTTCCGAGTGGTTCATAGGTTTTACAGATGGCGCTAGTCGTCACACTTGCAACCTGGCTTCAGCTGCATGGGTTATTTACTCACCGTCAGGATAGCTAGTTTCCTCTAGAGGCACTTTCCTAGGTCCTTCCACCAATAATGTACTTGAATACAGGGCCTTCATTGAGATTTTATGGGATTCCTTGTCACATGGCATCACCCAGTTGGAAGTTAGACTTGACTCTCAACAGGTGGTTTCCCAACTCAATCGAGCTTATCAGGTGCGAAACCCTATTTTGTTATGTCATTTTTTGCAAGTTAGGTTTTTGGAAAGAAATTTTGATTTTATTACATTTAATCATATTCCAAGAAATCAAAATTCATTAACTAATGCATATGCGAACTATATCTTAGATTGGCACTTAACACATATTTCATAAAAATACACAACATATACATTGTGAATACATGTAAATAAACTGACAAATATGTGTGTGTGTGTGTGTGAATATATTTCCATAAGATAGGTAGAGTTTTGATCCTCAGATCTAGTCATACATTTGTACATATACAAAAATATACAAAATTTGGATTGCAATACATAAAATGCCCCTAGACCTAATCTTGACTACCCTGGTCATCCTGACCACCCTAGTCACCCTGGTCACCGACCTCCTCAGCTTCTTCAGCTATAGTAGCCTTGATGGCCTCTATGTAAACAAGTACAACCCTGGCTACCCTTCTCATAAGGTGTATCTGAGTGGGTGGAATCTCGACAATGAGTTCCTGCATAATGGTAGGGATATGCTCAATGCGTATGGTTGGGACTATGTGAGTAGTCCTGGCCAAATTTCCCTCAAGTACCTTGATTAAACTATGATCTTCCCCTACCACCGGTCATACATACATCCTAGGATACCCATCAGGGAGGACAGGTTCAATATCTGTATTTTAAACATTAAATGGATTAAAAAACTCTTATACATATGTATGTATCTTTATGATAAAAATTCATAAAAATTTAAAAACTTGAAAAAAAAAATACCTGACACTCCCCATACTCCTCCAGGAGGGAGGATAAGGTCATTGTCACCTCGAAATTCTAAACCAACATATGGAAACTGCTCTAGTGCTGGCATCTTTCGCCCCCACCATAAGTATAAATCATCACCATATACGCTCTGAATCGATCTGTCGTCACCCTAGGGAAGAAAAATATCTCCCCACCTAGTCAGTCTATGCTAACGAGGAGAGAAGGCTAGAAGTGGTATAGTGGGGATAACTACGGGAACTCTCTCAAAGAAGAAGGCCACCAATACACTAGAATACCCAAAAACAAATCGTCAGCCTCTCTTGCAGTCAGAGAGTTCTTTCTTCATTATCGGGATTACTCTCGAGCACCAGTCAAACACAACTCCCTATGGGAACTCTACAGTAATTCTCATCAGGTTCCAAGTAGCAAGATGGAGCAATCATGATCCTGCATCCCTCACTATAGTACTTACTAGCACTTATAGTGGGAAGTTACTAATATGTACAATAGGGATGCATGATCCCTTTTTCTGACTGTCAGGTGTGCAGTAAGTGTTGATGTAATCCTGAACACTCATGGAGTCACCACCCCTGCCAGTGCCCTCAAGGTTGACAGGTGACGCCTGTCTAGACAATCTCGTAATGAATTATATGTCTTCCATTGCCACATCTAAGATTTCACTATGAATATCAAAGGCCCCAAGATGATGGTCCCAGTAGCCAATCAAAAACTATAGGGAACGGACATTGGCCTGCATAGGTGAAGTACAAAACAAGGATGATTTTAAGGAACCATAATTATTTAAAAGTATATAAATGTTGGTGAAACTTACTAATTCTTAAAACACCAACTATAAAATGTTTGGCGATATGTTTCAAAAAATATTTTAATTTCCAAGGATTTTATCTCGTTTATATAATAATTTGGCGATTTTTAGGGTGAAAAAAGTTTACTCGATCAAAATTGGGTGAAACAGATCTTCAAAAAAAGAAAAATGGTGAATCTTTTTTTGGAGAAAACCCCCTAAAAATATTCCATGGGCTAAATTTTGCCCCTAAAATAATCCATGGTACAAAAAACTTTAATAACCCACTTTGTCGCAATGCTTGCACAGTGGGGGCATTTTGGAGTGCCTCTTGGTCCATATCTTCATGTTATCGCTCCCTCCACTCCAACACCATGTTTTAACCTACCATTAAAACCATTATCAAACATTAAAATTCATCAAAAAAAATTGAATTTGGCCTTAACTATCTTTTTCCTATTTTGTGCAGTACCCGCGACTATATTTTAGATAGATCACGTATGACACGCGGGTTGCCTTTGGGAAAGAGTGTATAAAAGGAGTGTACGTGGCTGTGTAAGTTGCCTACCCATGTGTACTGCATGACCCCCTTATGATAGGCTTAAAACATCCAAATTTGCACAAAATTGAAAATGTAAACAATTGAAATGGAAGAGAATGAAGAGCTAGCTTACCTGGCACTTGCGGTATCGAAAATCGTCCACTGGTTTGTCCACACCGAGTAATTGAAGTCAGAGGTAAAAATTTCCTATATTGGGTAGAAATATGAAATGGTATGTTTTGATATCTATTTTTGGACTATATATAGAAATAATTTTAAAATGTGGGTTTTTAACCTATAGTTTTCAAATTATATTATAATCAAACTAATACCTTGTTATGTTTTCCTAATGCAACAGGTTCAATGTAACTTAAAGTAGTTATTCACTCATATAGGATAGGATTTTGGTCATTTATATGCATTTTTGCATTTATACCTAATCCATTTTAACCTTAGGATCACTACTTTGATCACAGACTATGGTGTTTAAACCATTGTTACCTTGTCTATAACATTGTTATTCCATAGATAGGGCCTTCCTTCCATGAGTACCCTAGTTTAGAACACAGTGTTGTCTTTTGGTACTCATGTTGCATTTGTCATAGGTTCAAGGGAGCCTTTTTAGCTATTTTTCACGCCAAATTGAGCCTCATTTTGGTCTCTGTTTACAAGCTTTAGAAATTTCAACTCCAAATGGGCCTTTTAACTTTAACTCAAATTCCATGTCATCATTTATTAGCCAATGAAATTGTTTTAAATTTGAAATACCGTATAGGTCTTAAACACTTTTTTAATATAAATTTGGGGATAGGTATCATAAAAAAAACTACTTTTTTTGTTTGTATTTTCGACATATCTCCCCATGCTTTTACTCAAATTTCGATCGGGAGAGCTCATTGGATGCAGAATCATCCAACGAGTACCCACTCAACATAATTTTGATGGACCCTGCTACCCCAAAAACAAGAAATACCTAAAAAAACGTGATGATAATGTCATCATCACGTTTTTTCAGGTATTTCTTGTTTTTGGGGTACATTATCATCACGTTTTTTTAGGTATTTCTTGTTTTTGGGGTAGCAGGGTCCGTCAAAAGTATGTCGAGTGGGTACTCGTTGGATGCAAAATTTAATTTCGCATCCAATGAGCTCTCCCAATCGAAATTTGAGTAACAACACGGGGATATATGTCGAAAATACAAACAAAAAAGTAGTTTTTTTCTTTTCTTCCTCCAAAATTAATAAATATTATTTTATTATTTTAACTATTATTTTATTAATTTTTTTTAGGAGGCCCATTTTGAGTTGAAATTTCCTCTAATGTTTATAAGGCTCCCCATCTTTATGGAGTTTTTTACGCCCAGGTCTAACTCCTCAAAATAGACTTGACTACCGAGTAAACTTGTCCATTCAAGCTCGTTAAGAATATGTGAATGGGAATCCACATTGGTGGTAGGTTATCACTTTCTCGGACCATGTGGAATGATACGAGAAAGGAACACTCTCTTTTCCATGGAATTGAGAAGAGTATTCTCAGGTATAGGTTTATCGCTTTTCCGAACCTAAGGGACTAAATTTACGGAAAAGGAGCGCCCGGTATGAGCTTAGTTTTCTCTTTTTCGTGCTCTGGACCTAAACATGAAAAAGATTCTGAGTGTAATTTATGCCTTTTTCATGCTCGTTAAACATTAAAAGAACAAAGCATCGGTTTTATTGTTGTAATCCCCAATTCTCGTAACCAAATGGATCTTTCTGAGTGATCTTGCTTTCCTTCACACTCGTAAAAATCAAGCTATATGATTCTTTTGAAGGGGCATTGGGTAGGTGGCAATTTAACCTTTTTTGGACCTCCCAAACTAAGTATGAAAAATGAGTTCCTTACTTCTTTGGAAGCTAAGAGAGTTCTTCTGTGGTATGTTTTATACTTTTTCGGCCCCAGGAGACTAAATTGGATGAAAAAGCACCTCCCTGGAGTCCTCTTCAGAGTTTTCAGACTCTCTAAACATGAAAACACAAACAAGAATGTACTAGTTCGGGCTCGTAAAATCCACGAATCAGTGACATTCTCAAGCATTATTCTTTCTCCTCTTCAAGCTTGTCAAAAATGAAGAGAGACTTGAGTTGACTTTCTTGGACTCGTTAAAATTTAATAGGAAAGATAAAGAAGAATTTTTCTATTTGGGTTATAAACAATGGCAGCATGTCATCCTTGAACATAGAACTTCTGAACTTTCTGTTAAGAACACGTGTCAACCCTCCTCTTTATTTTGTTAGTATATTTTATCGGACGCATATGCTTTATAAGTCGTCCCATCAGTATGTTGTATTATCCCACATTCACGGGGAGTAAGTAATAGTTGTTAAGTTGTCTAGTTATTATGTTGCATTATCCCACATTCATGGGGGGCAATAGTTGTTTAGATTAGACTTAGTGTATAAGTATGTGTTGAGGCTAATGAAGGCATCGAAGAGTTATTTTGTATTGAGCTTGCTCAAAGGAGGTTTCCCCCTCGAAGTCGCCCGCGATCAATAAAATATCTTTTGTGCTCCAAGATTTTTGTTATATCATGTATTATCATTGTTTATTGCAGGAGGTTCTCCACATCTGGTATCAGATCACTTTCCTTGGCACAAGTGGGAATTTTTTTTTTAGGAAAAAAAAGAGTGGCAAAATTGAGCGGCGACTTTCACATCCATTTTTGAAACTTTCTGTGCAGATTCAAGAAAACTAAGTTGCATATATGAATTCCTCTTTCAAAAATACGCAGTTTCAAAAACAAATCATCTCATTTGAAGTTCTAAAAGTGGAGATATCGTGGATTTAAAATTAGCAATTTTTCAGAATTTTAGTGACGGCCGTGGAAATTGCAGAGCGAAACTCTTTTGACCAGGTGCCCAGATTTCTATTCCGATTTCGTGGGTAGAATAAGAGTGGTTGTTCCAGTTCCAAAAATAGGTTATAATAGCAATTATGAGCAATATAGATCAGGTTATGCTCATTTTAAAAGTTTTTGTCTCAAAACCCTAGCTCTAATTACGAGTTTTTGAGCATTGGGTGGAATTTCTGCCACATTTTTTCTAGCACTGTGATTATTGCGGTAGTTCTTCTTCTTGCAGCAGTATTTTTCATACGGATCCGAGATTAAACCCTATTCGTTTAACTATGGGAAGTACTTGGGCATAGCCCTAAAACTCATTGTGGGGAGTACCACAGGAACCCCGAAGTAGTTGGCCATTGAGAGAACCTGCCAAGCGAAAAGGGCAACGACCCCCACCAGATTAACTAGATTTCCATCTGTGAGGAAAACCAAAGAGCTATCATTTTTTGCCAAGCCGTTAGCAGTTTTACCTGCATGGTGAAGTGAGGGGTACTTCCCCAATACTCAAGCTTGAGGAAACCTTGGTGGCCGAGTGACTACCTTTGAACCATTAGGAGGCTGAATATACTTGGGGTCCATAATTATTTGCAATTGATAACACGCAGAATTCCAGAATTGTCACAGATCATTGACTACAATTCAAGTTGATAAAGCACAACTTTCTAGCACCGCCACATATCATTTCTTCAAATTTAAAAAAAAAAAATTCTTTAGCCATGTATTCCTTGATTTAGCTCCGTTTCCCTTGAAAATTCACTGTAACCCATGTCATTCCATTCTACATATTTCATTCATTGAGGACCCTATCCCAATTTCACTTCCCGAAGCCCGAAATTCCATCTCCTTCTTTCACCCCGCTTCTGAAATTCACATTTTTTGTTTCTTTGTCCCTCAGAAAGTGTCCACAACTTAGTTACCCACACACGTTTTTTCCCAACTCAAAATTTTCCTTTTCTAAAATCCTCTCTGTCTTTGTTTTTCCACCCATTTCTGAATTATAAAATAAATAAAAAATAAAAAATAAACTTGCTTATGGTTGTCCCCCGCGCAGGAGCAAATAGACAAATGGCATATTCAGAACTTGTCACCCTCAGGACCAAACTCAAATATATGGATCAAATATTTCTCAACCTCCATCTTCAGTATTCATCCATGAGCAACTGGCAACAGCCTGAGTCTTCTACAGGCATTGCGTTCTCTACTTCCAGCAACTGTTGTGGGCCAAAGATTGAATTCCCTAGCTTTAATGGTGATGATCCAAGTGGATGGATACACAAGGTAGAACAATACTTTAATATGCATAACACTTTTGATGTCACCAAAGTCCCACCTGCATCATTTCATTTGGAACGTGAATCCCTTCAATGGTTTTGTTGGTACATCAAAGATCATGAAGAGCCCCAATGGACAGATTTTTGCCAACTCCTTTTGCACCGATTTGCCCTAGTGGTTTTGATGAATTCACAGGAGCACTCACCAAAATTCACCAGACTGGCACTGTGAGAGAGTATCAGACAGAATTTGAGAACTTAGTCAAGCACATAGAAGGATTTTCTGACACATTCTACAAGAGTTGCTTTATCAGTGGTCTTAAGGATACAATCTAATCTGACGTTACAATGTTCTGTCCCAACACAATGATGGAAATCCTAGGGTTGGCTAAGTTGGCGGAGGACAAGACTAGGGCTCAGCAACGCCCCAAATCCACTTTTGTTCCATTCAAAAATATGGTTCCCCAAAGACATCCAATCCCTCTAACTCCTAGAGCCACTCCCATCAAGCATTTGTCTGAAGTCAAGATGTTGGCACATAGGGAAAAAGGACTTTGTTATAATTGGGATGATAAATTCACGCAGGGACATCAAAGTACTGAACACAAGCCCTGATTCTTGGATGTGGCTTCTCCGCCTGCACTTGAAATTTGTGACGCTACTCAAGATCCAGTAGATGATCAGGTCGATATTCCGTAGTCGCCTATTGACCCTTAGATTGCTAAACAAGTTGATTGTTTTGTCCATCCTTTCTCTAGCTTTAAATTCATGGTTGCCAACGGGAGCACATTACCTTGCAAAGGAAAGTGTCGCAATGTGTGTATCTCTATTGGATATTATAACTTGTGCTCTAACATGTTTGCCATACCCCTAGGAGTTTGTTCTATGATTTTGGGAACTCAGTGGTTACGCACACTTTGACCCATCTTATGGGATTTTGCTGAACTATGGATGCATTTTTTAGTCAATGGGAAAAAACACACATTAAATGGCTTACAACCAAGGTCTCTCAGCATCATTAGTTCACATTGTATGGAAACGACCCTTAAGAAGAATTCACATGGTGTCATCATTCAGCTCCATTTCATTTAGATGCAACCTTCGACAGTCTCAAATACTCACTTGGATCTTTCATTCCGATACACCCTTCAGATGCCTGATTTTTCCAAGCCCTTCACTCTTGAGAGTGATGCTTGTGACAATGGACTTGGTGTTGTCCTCTTTCAAGATGAACATCCCATGGCATTCACCGTTAAATCCCTTCCTGGAAAGAATTTATCCACCTCCACATATGAGAAAGAAATGATGACTATTTTGCACGCAGTACAGAAGTGGTGACCATACCTCTTCGGGAATCCTTGTTGCATCAAGACTAATCACCAGAGTCTGAAATATTTCCTGGAACAACGAGTCTCATCCCCAACACAACAAAAATGGGTTAGCAAACTTAGTGTTTATGACTATGAGATCAATTATAAGAAGGCTAAGGACAATCTTGTGGTGGATACTCTTTCCCGCACATTTGATGCCCCTGTCTCTCTTTCAGCTATTGCTATGCCTATTCCAAATTGGTTACACTCTATTTAGCAAGACTATGTCAATGACTCCTCATTATCTGAAATCATCCAACCGTTGGCCAGTAACCCTTCTGTGGTACCACATTTCCCTTGGGATGGCTCTTCTCCAAGATACAAGGGTCGTCTGGTGCTTCCCCAGAGCACAGATATTAAACATGCAGTCTTTTATGAACTCCATGCTTCTCCATCGGCAGGGCACTCTAGGTTCATGAAAACATATGAGATGGCACGATGTCACTTCTTTAGGAAGGGAATGAAACGAGAAATTGAACAGATGGGTTCTGAATGTGCTCCTTGTCAGTGCCACCAAGGTGAAACTCCACTCCTTTCTGGATTGCTCGAACCTTTTCCCATCCCTACAAGGATTTGGACATATATTTTGATGGATTTCATTCAAGGGCTCCATAAATATGGAGGGAAGACCGTAATATTGGTTGTGGTTGATCAGCTCTCCAAATCTGATCATTTTTGTGCTCTCATACCTCCATATACTACCTCCTCAATCACACAAATTTTCATGGACAAGATATTCCTTCTTCATGGAATCCCTTCTTTCATTGTCTCAGACTACAACGCACCTTTCACAAGTCATTTTCTCCTTACTAACACCAAACTAAATATGAGTTCAATTTATCACCCACCAATAGATGGTCTGAATGAAGTCATCAACAACTATTGGGAAACTTATCTTCGTTGTTTCACCTTTGAAGAACAACATATGTGGGCAAAGTGGCTCCCTCTAGATGAATGGTGGTACAATACTTCCTACCATACTGCATCTCAAATGCCTACATATGAAGCAGTTTATGGTCACACACCTCCAGTACTCCTTCCCTACACCCCCCGCAGTTCACCAGTTCAGGCCATTGACAAGGTTCTTCGAAACGACATAAGATTCTTCACCTTCTGTAGGACAATCTTCACATGGCTAGAGCCCGTATGAAACACCAAGCCGATCAGCACTGTTCTGAGCACATTTTTCAAGTCGGTGACATGGTTTTTCTTCGTCTGCAGCCTTACAAGCAATCCTCCTTGAAACTCAAAGGGAATCAAACACTCGCTCCAAATATCTCTAGTCCATATACAGTTCTTCAGAAGATTGGGTCTATTGTTTATAAATTGACACTTCCTCCTTCTTCTCGCATTTAGCAAGTGATTGGCACCAACATCAAAGCACAAATTGTTTTACCAGAATGGGATAATGAAGGATCCATCATTTCAGATCCGGTGACCATCCTCAATAAGCACACTTGTCAGCTTCACTCTCGGTCTTCACAAAGGTGTTAATTCATTGGCACAACATGCAACCAGAGGATGCTACATGGGAATGGCTCCTTCAGATTCAGCAAGAGTTTCCACATCTAAAGCTTTGAGGACAAAGCTTTTTTTTAAGAGGGAGGGGATGTTAAGAACCCATGTCAACCCTCCTCTTTATTTTGTTAGTATATTTTATCGAACGCATATGCTTTGTAAGTCATCCCATTAGTATGTTGTATTATCCCACATTCATGGGGAGTAAGTAATAGTTGTTAAGTTGTCTAGTTATTATGTTGCATTATCCCACATTCATGGGGGGCAATAGTTGTTTAGATTAGACTTAGTATATAAGTATGTGTTGAGGCTAATGAAGGAATCAAAGAGTTATTTTGTATTGAGCTTGCTCAAAGGAGGTTCCCCCCTCGAAGTGGCCCACGATCAATCAAATATCTTTTCAGCTCAGCTATCACTTCGAGTCTTTACTCCTCCACTTGTTCTTTATACATGGGGAATCTGCACATGTCTCCTGCATGTCAGATAAGCCTAGTTGTCCTATCTATAAGTTAAAAGCTGCCTTAGGTGATCTCTGTGTTGTGCTCACTGTTTAAGGATTTATCCCTTCCTCTGATTATTATCATGATTCCATCATTATCCTATCTGAGTATTACTTGTGTCTACCTTCCTGCATCCAGTTCCTAGTCACTCTTGTGATCCGTTGGAGGATCTATTGCCTTCCCCATCACAGTATGGTTTGATCATCAGTACTTCTTGAAGATAAAGACCTATAGTTTTGACAATGGTACCTTAGGATTCAATATCATTATTGGTGAACTCCTTTGCTCCAGTTGTCAGTTTCACCAATTGATTGACAATCTATTGAGTCCTTTCCATGTTCGACTTCAGCACACTTATTCACATGACTAGGATTGTACTGCTTCCTTTGGATTCCGATTAAGACCTTAGGTTCACTTCTATAACTTTAGTTGCGCAAGACTATATTACGATCAGTTACACAGCTTCCAGATTTTGAAGACTCATCATTGTATATTGTGGCCTCAATCCACCTTTGTAATATACATGGTCTTGTACCCGTACCATATCATGTAATCAAATATGGTAAAGGAGTTAGTGTTCCAATATATTGAACATGCCATCCTCAGATATGATTTTGTATATGACATTGATATGTATTTGTTTTAGGTACTTCCTCTATTGCCTTGGATTTCTGAGTTCTCTAAGATAAAGATTGTAATGTATTTCAACCATAGCTTCCCTCTGACCTCACTCATTAGGGGGCATCTGTTATCAGCCAAAATGGAACTTCTCCATCCGAGTGTTGGCATGCATTATATCAACACACAAAAGAAAAATCAGGATTGAAGTGGCCAAAACTCTATACATGTGCATGACCATGGATACATGATCTCGAGACCAGCTTGATATATTTTTATTCTGAGTCTAGGGTTGCACATGTGACTATGTGCATTACAACTCGTGTGTCACACGCGACTATGTGCATTGCAACCTGCGTGTACCTTGCACACGCGAGTTACCTTCGAGCAACAAGCGTGTCATATGCGCCTTGCTTAACAAATACTCGTGTGTACCTTATTTCGACATTAAAAAATATAAATCGTGATTAGATGATATTAGTTGGCCCTTAATCCATAACTATCCCAACTGTCTCAACCATCCCAACCTTCGAAACCACTCGATTTTCCAATGTATAAATATAGGCCTTGGGATGGGGCTCAGAAATCAATTTTGGAAGAGAAAATTTATGTTGGTGGTATACCTTCAGAGTCTTGAAGGAACAAAACTTAGAGTCCTTGGTTGCAAAGGATTCTTTGTGTAAGAAGCTGGGTTGTATTCTCACCTATTCATTGTTTGTCAATAAAGAGAATTATTCTTCCAATCTTTGTATTGTGTTTTTCTCATGTATATTAGTTAATGAATAATGTTATTTATATTATTGATATGTGTTTCATATAACCTCTGATATATATATGTATGAGATATTACTTGAGGAATTGGATCTTTGCAGGTGAAGAGAAGCAGCCCTAGAAGTTTTGGAGAAGATTGAAGCAAGAGAAGATCAATCTTGGATCAACCGTCATAAACCGAGTAAGCCAAACTCTCTTCCTATTCTCCTTTCATTTTCTATAAGAGCTGATTGTCTGCAAGTCTAATAGTAAGTTGGTAACCCTAGAACCTAGGTTACAAGAGTGTATTGTCATGTACAACAAGGAGAAAAGTATGAGTAATACTTATATGATTAACCTCTAAAAATTAAATATACAAATTCACAATGGGTTTGGCTTATGCAAATTAAAATTTACAGAGTAAAAACATTTTTCATCCAATTCACAATTGTTATGCTTAACAATTGATTCTATAATAAAAAATTTCAAAGTAAAATTTGTACCTGTATAAAGCTGAAAATGAAATTGCAGAAAAGAAATAGAAATACTATCCATTGGATGGCCAATCCGAGGAATTTCACAATGCAAAAACGCAAATTATTTACAGAATCTCATTTCTGGAAATTTAATTCTTCATTATATGGAAATGAGGTTACAGAATGATCAGTCTTATGCCCAACTCTCCTCCATTCATATTTTGAATGAGTTACAGGAATATATATAATAAACAATGGGAAATATCAATCACTTAAACGATTGATCCCCTAGAGTTAGCAACTTTCCAACTAAACATAGAAGTTTTAGTTCCATATTCATTGCAATTTTATGACTATCCTGAACCACCAAATCAGAGCTCTGATGCAAGCGTTGATTTTGAGACAGTTGGTGTTCTTCAATTGAAATTAGGCACAAGATTCCAAGGGTCGAATGAATGGCCTATATGGAATATGATGGGTCATTAACTATTTGGGATCACCATTGAACAAAACCCATGTGGCAAATTTGGTAATGGAGGACCACACCTATTCTAACCAGTGGCTCCTCTTCCGCAGAGGTGCCGAAAAAGTTGTCGGATTGAGTGTTGGATTGTGAAATTTCATATCCGCCCAACGCAACAAGGTATAAACCAAGTAATGAGTTTGAGTATAATTTTGAATTCATAAAAGGGTTAAAAATAACTAAAATTAATGCAAAATTACTTTCATTCATCCTCCATAATATAATCTCCTCAAAATGTTAGATTAAGAACCAAAATTTTTTATTGATATGCACAAACCTAGACAAATATCTATTTCCCATGCATAATCAAGCTTAAAATTTGATATAATATGGGAAAAATAGGGACCCATCACTCCCCCACATTGAATATCTTGCAAGTCCCACTGCAAGAGAAGAAAAACTGATAGAAAAATTGAATTTAGCACCTGCACTTAAAAGAGGATGATGTTGGTTTCTGCAGTGTTACTCTAAGCTATTTGAGTTTTTTTTTTTCTATTTTTTTTAATTGCTACCTTAGGGTCCTATTAGAGAAATGATACAACTTGTATATATGAGAATTTGATTAAAGAAGTTTAAGTTATGAAGGGTGAATATTGAAAAGACATAAATAAATTTACAAAAAAAATCATAGCATTCTGTCACCTATTAGAATAATGATTATGCACATAGAGCAATTGAAATTAATATGGAAACTCCATGATAATATATCATAATATTTATGGATTGTAAAATGAATGTAGGTCAATATCCAAGTCAAATAGAGTGATATGAAATTATATAGAGATTGTCAAATATAAGTTTGCTCCTATTGTATTCATAACAACATAGGAAAATATGGCCTACCATATAAGAATATCATTATCAATTTCAGGCCACAATCAATAACACTGTATAATAAGTAGCAAAAATTTGTAGGACTCACTCCAACACTCTTATGAACAAATTTCCAACATTATTGCGCGTACCAATTTTAGAACATTATTCATAAGAGGATTAACATCTTTGAAGCTATGGCACGTCCTTAACCCATCAATAAATTGAGACTAGCTTGTATTGTTTTTATGTAAATGTTTTGTATTATCAACAAGAGTCAACAAACAATTCCAGGAATCCATTATTATTATTCTAAATAAGACTAGACATTATTTATAAAATGAAGGGCGAATGCTAAGTGATAAGAATGACCAGAATACTTGTAGATCTCAAGAATATCTCATACATGCTCACTAAGAGCACAAAAGTTAGATAGAAAACATGAGGGTATAGATGGTTTGGAAATCCTATAGGAAACAAGCCATCCCTAATTCATTTTTGAAATACTTATTTCCATCCAAGGAATAAGGATAAAGTTCACATTTTGAGTTCATTAAATTTCTATAGTTATGGGTCCCACTTCTAGGATAGTAATATATTAGATATAGTTTGAATTATATAACAAGGTCTAAATTCAACTTATAGCTATTCTCTAATGACAAATGAATTGTCTTAATAATGCATATATGTACTTAGGGTCTTCGTTTGATTTATCCATATGCATATAAATATGTTTACTATGTATTTTTTACCCAGCATAGACCCGTTGCCAACAAGCCTATTCAGTACCACAACGGGTTTTCCTTGTAACTATATAATTATTTAAAGTATGTGGAATTCGATTGATACTAGAGTATATTAAGTTTTTATAACCGCGTAAATCAATTAAATTTAACCCATGAGTAACATTATTTATAATAGCCTGATATCATAGTTCATGCCAAAAGAGAATGACCTAAAGTTGTCCTCTAGTCCCTAAGTCTACCCTCTTCATATAACAGTTTAATACTGTTCCTCCATAGGTAGAAATGTCACTTACTCTCATGCTACTACATAATAAAGATACTTAAATAACAAACTTTGATGACAATTCTAGGACATACAAGTGACTGATAGGTATTATATAAACCTTAAAGTTATGGTGAATTCCCATGATATTTAAAGTTAGCCTTGAGAAAATGTTATAATGAATAGTCATAAATATGCATGTATGAGGATAAATCAGGATTTTTAAATTGTTTTGGTTTAGCCATTAGCATTATCTTCTTCATAGTTCCTTTTATTGAAAAATAAAACAAAAAGTGAAGTCACATTAATCTTTAAGCTAAGCATGCAAAGTTTTACTTATATACATATTTTCCTATCCTTAATAAAAGAAAGAATTTTTTTTATTCAAGTATATGGGCTCTTCCAATGTAACCAAGTGTGAATTAAGATGAAAAATACAGCTTTATCCACATATGAGAAGGTTATTGCAGTGATTACTTGAGTATGGAGCACCAACCAACTTGATGATGCATCAGAATGTTTTGAAGGAAGGAATGGTATTGTGGCCTCATTACCTATTAGAACTAGCTCGTGATGAAATCATGATACTCACCTTCCTTCCTCAAGCCATGCAAGTCCTCTTCTTTTGAATGTTCAATTACTTGAGTACATGGAGAATCCGTTGATATATATGTGGAGAACTCTTCAATTTGAGGTCACTCTCCATCGAATGTAGTCTCCAAGTTTCCAATTCCCTCGGTAAATTGGCAAGGAGAACATGTTTGCATCTCATGGGACTGTGGTTCTTCTATGATTTCTGGAGAGGTAGATAAATTCTTGACTTCTGTCAAGATGTGTTCTCCTTGAGAAGAAGAAATTGAGATCCTAGTTGCTGCTAGGATTTAAGAGAGTTTTCTCAAAATGATGGCAACCTTTGAATCCATTTTTTCGATTGATAGATCCTACTTCACACATGAATTAGTATCCATGGTACTTACAGCACCCAAATATATATATATATATATATATGATTTGAATAGAAAATCTACCTAAAAAATATACTCTTAAAGCAAATTTGTCCAAACCAAAAGAAAACTAAATCTTAAAAACTAGTTGAAAAATTGAAAACTTTACCACACTTATAGATAATATAAAAAAACTTGTGTAAAAGAGATCAAAATCACACTTGCATAAAAGTAAACACACTGGTAGGAATAATAAATAGACTTGCATAAAAACAATGTTGCGAAAAATAAACACACTTGTGAAAAAATAAACTTGTCGAAAGAAGACACACTTGTGAAAAGTAAATCAAACATGCGGAAGAAGAAACACACTTGTGAATAGGAAACTTATTGGCATGAAAAGAAACAACAAGGCTTTGGGGAGACCCACCAAAGTGGATGCGTCGGGTTGTTACACCACAAAAATTCTGCAGTGAATTCGTTTGTGCATCTTATTGTTTCCCCTCCCCCTTGTTGTGTAATGTAAAGGAAACCTATCTTGCTACACTTCAACCTCTTTACCACCTCTCCAACAACAGCGCCAAAAATGTTGAAAAAAGTATATGATAACTAATTCGACAGTTAAACTATCAACCTGGGACTCGTAATCTTCGAGGTGTCATCACTTTGGGTGTAGGGTTAAAGGTTAGCCTAACTTAGTCTAACCGAACCCATATAATGCTTAATTATTAAATGAAATCCCTACATGAAAACTATCACTATTATCTAAAGATCTGTAATATGCCTATAAGAGTTCAAAATATCATTGAGTTGAAGTCATGTTTTACGATTCAAAGTAAAGATGTTTGTTATGACCAAATAATTTACAATTTATGAGGTTTTCTACATTCATAAAGATTAATGATATCTCTACAAAATCTATAAATATAATCTATGAGAAAATAAAATTCAAATATAATGTTCATATTTTGTCCTATTTGTATAACAAAAATCAATCTAGTATGTTTCAAGGATGACGTAAGCAAAGAGAAGAATGTAAGATATGACTACTAAATGGTAATGGCAGCTTTTAAGATAAATTTTACACTACATGATGTACAAGTGAGGGAAAAGAAAATCAAAATTTCTAAAGAATCAATTTGAAACAAAGAAGCAAAAATCCTTTATGTAGTCAAACCTATGAACAAGCCAAGTACCCAAACCTGTTTCAAAAACATTTAAATCATACAAAAGTTCTTCAAATGTCAAAATCTAGTTTATAATGCAAATATCTCAAGAAAATAAATAATTTGTTTGACAAAATGGTTAGAGAATGCTTCCAACTAAGTTTTAGGCTATGTAACTGGAAATAAACATCGATTTCACAATCCTTAAACTCAAATTGAAATACTAGGTTTGTACGATCAAGGAAACTACCAATTTACTTTTGAGAGAAAAACATATTGAAGATGGAAAAATCGTTATGGTATTATAGAAATACAAATTATTGAATGAATTCTAGGGTCAATTCAATGATGGATTTGAGCTATAAGAGGAAATGTTGGAGTCATTTACCCAACATGCACACTTATTTGGTCAATTTTGTCCTATTTACCCATTATCCTAAATTTAATTGACTTACTTGGCATCAGATGAGCACACTATGCCTTCAGCAAGAGCTCACTCACGCCCTCCTTCAGTCAAGGAGGCCAACTAAGCCTTCTCCTTCATTCGAGGAGGCTAACTGGGCTTCCTCCTTCAAACAGGGAGCATTTTTGGGGTGATCCGAGTGTCATAAATGCACCTAATTGCTAACTAATTGTTACAATCAGTTAAGCTGAGTTGTGAAGGCGCCTTCGTTCATTATTTGATTATTTTTTGTCATTATTTATGAACTGGAGCTAACACTGGCGCCTACAACCACTTTTGATGACATGTGTCACTTCAGTTAACTCCATCGGAGCTACTTGGAGTTATGGATGAGCTACCTCCTTTAGTTGGACATGCAGTTACATATGATGAGTCACTTTCAGTTAGACTCAGTCATCTATTGCACTCTAATTCAGTTAGGAATAGTGTGAGAGTCAGTTATTGATTAGCGTAGTGGTTAACTATGTGTGCCGATTGTGGCTGACATTCAATTAAGCTACACACATCCATGCAATTTGAATGACCTCCTTGAGTATTAGAATTGTCTTGGAATTCATGCACCTTGCATGAACATTGTATTGTACTATCATTATTTTATTGATTATACAAAGCTGCAACATTTTATTGCAGCACCATTATGCCATTTTCATGCTTAATTGTCTAAAATCTCTTATGAGACTGTGTTTTAGTCCCTAGATTACTGTGACAACTCAACTCGATCCTTGGATTTGTCGATACCATGTCAACTCGATGACCATCATTGTTCTTGGGTTATGTAGTTAGAGAGGGTTGAATCGAAATGGGAAATTCCTATAACTCATATCTACTTGTAGCTTGAGCATTATGGACTTATGATTTAAATATTTTTTATGGCTGCTAACGAATAAGTCTGTAAGTGTCGACATAAACTGACCCCCATAGTTTAGATGGTCTAAACTAGAACAAAATAGATAGAAACACACTTCTTTCTCTAAGTTCTTCTAACATAAATGTAAATAGAATGGAGGCTAACCTGTGTGATCTGAAGGTTTTCCTTGCTTTCGTATTCCACTCCATTGTCCTACTTGTGATCTTGGTAGAACACTTGCAAAAAGTTAAAAGAGTAAATGAAACAAATGTGATTACAAAGAAATTATGCAAACAACCAAGGAAGAGTGCAACAAAGACTATGATCAAGTTATTTTGCGAAAGAAAATGTATTTATTGTATTAATAAATAATAGAGAGAGAGAGAGAGAGATACAACCAATAGCCTTGGCATTGTAGGTTTTCTCCCAAAGGCACATTTTCCTCAACTTGCTTTCCTTGCTCCAAAAGAATGATTATCAAGGAATGGCCACAACACTATGGACATATCAGAATTTCCTCAACATTTGGATATCAAATCAAAATGCCCCCCTTAGCCTACCCCATGGGATTGGGCTTCTATTTATAAGCTCAAATGGACAATAGGGAGATGAGCGGATAAGGGGAGAAGGGTAGGATGGGATCCCAAAGACTCTGGAGTTTGTCTGAGATACACCTAGATAGGAAGGGATAACCATCCACGAGGGCTTCATTCTAGAAGTTTCTCAAACTTTCTCTTTTTTTCCCTTCATATAGACAGTGTCACACCTTGCACAAATGCAACATGAGACACTATTGTAGGTTGTCAAAAAGAAGGCCGCAAAAACAACAATTTTCATCGGTTGTCATAGAGAAATATGCGACAACCTCTCAAACTAGGGTTTTATAGGGAAATTCACTCATGACTCTCGTCCTACTAGCAGGATATCTACATATTCTTTAGGGATTATGGCAAGGGTGAAGTTACATTGTCCATTATCATGGTGATGACGAAAATTATGTGTAACAAATCCCCCCCCCCCAAAAAAAAAAATATAAATCTATAAAGGAGTGATAGTTGAAGTACTTTGTCAAGTGAGTGTTAAGGGAAAGAACCCATGAGTCAGAAACATGGAAACAATAAATAAGGAATCACAGTACAATAATTAATCATCTCTAAGATAGGTGTCCCAATGACTCATAGCATGGTTGCTGGCAAATACATTGCAAATCCATGTCAAGCAAAATAGGACATGGCTACCAAAGTACATCATAGATCCATGCCAAAAGACTCAAATCTAGACATAACTACCAAATATACAATGTAGACCTATGTCGTAATGACTCAAATTTGAGAATAGCCACCCGACATACATTGTGGATCTATGCAATGGTACACACACAAAATACTCCATCACAACCTAGGAAAGGAAGATGGTACAAGTGAATGCACAAGAGTCTTCATCCCGATCCTAAATGGTACGATTCTATCTATGAGAATAGATGCTTTGGCATCAAACATGATAGAAACCACTTGATTACTGGTATTTGAGGTATAGCATTAACAAGTGTGAAGAAAATCACCATTGATGTCAATGATTCCCAAGGTACCCTAGTACATCCCCTCGAATGCGAATTGAAGAGATGAAGTAAAAAAATCGGTGGAATCTTCCAATCAAAGGCTAATGATGTAAACCTATTGTTGGAAGTGAGAAAAATTATCACTGGGGGATGCAAGTCCAAGGGACTAACTAGTTTCTAAGTCTAATTCTTGGATAATGTGTTGAAGTCGACAAGAATATACTTGTCGAAGGAGTGCCATGATGTTTCCCTCATCATTGACATGAAACAAGAACAAAGGCTCTTAAAGTGATTCTAAGTACAAAGTGACTTTGGGACTGACTCATGGATGGCCAATGCAATAGAAGGCTTGGTTTGTTTTGAAGTTTGTTATCCTATTTCTCCTTATCCTTTGTACTTTGTTGAGCCTCTTTTTTGGTTATGACATTGCTTTGAGAAAGGGTTTGTGAGGCTTGGGACACTATCATAATAAGGGGGGATATTAAAGTTCATATTCAAGGGAAAGAAGAGTGGAGGGATGTAGTCAGCCAAAGGGGCCATAGAACAAGAATGAGGTGGAGGGGGGATGGGCGAGGATGGGGTGGAAATAGGATGACTACGTGAACGATTGTTGAGGTAGAGAGAAAGGAAGTTTGGGAATACATAAAATCTAATACAAACTAAAAATAGTGTGATTATATAAACACAATAACAAAAAAAAAACTTTTGTCTCCAGAGTATTGCTTCCATATTCGCTATGCAGATCGTGAAGGGACAAACATGAGGGAAGAAATTCTCACATTATGGATGCTCCTCTATTTTGCAAAGATAAAACAAATCATCAAAATCCAAGTGATGGGCGATTCTTAGGTGGCAATGTGACTGGGTAAGAAAAATAGAATTGAAAATGAACATTTACACCATATTCTTGAAGAGGTATGTTCTTGTGTTGACCATTTCCAAGCCACCATTTTTACTTTTTAACTGGAAAGCAAATGAGCTTTCCAAGAAGCTCTGCAGACGGCACCAAGCATTTTTTGCTTCACAGAGTTCTAGCAATGGTTATGTAGTTGATGGGATGGACTTTCATCTCTAATGTTGGGATTTTTTGTGTTGATATCTTTTGCGAAAACTTGGCTAATCTTGAAGATGTTTTTTTAGGCCTTCTTGTCTATAAGCCTATGGAAAATCTTGGATATCAATTCACTATATTGTAACCTTTGGTCAATCATATGTATATTTTTATAATGAAATATAAAACCATTTTTCATAAAATAATAATAATAATAATAATAAAAATTAAAATAAAAAATTATAAAATATTTAAAAATTCTTTTTTGTTTACAAGATAATTTGAAACCCCCTTTCCTTTTGCAAGATTAAAGGTAATCGTCTTCATAGTCACCAGTGGATTTAATAGAAAACTTAACAAGTAATGTGAAATATTTCCTTCTCCTAGTGATGTATACACAATGCATCATATATACACTCAAAAATTAATCATGAGAAGATAGAAAAGAGGTCCAAAGATCGTGGTATAGATAATAATGTGTGCTTATCAATGTGGGTTTCAGTTTCTTAAAAAAATGGGCAAACCATATTGGGTTTCATCATTAAAGGGGCTAAATATTTAGAAAATTATTAAGTTTTTTGATCATTAATCATCATGGGTGAATTACTTATTCAGTCCTTTGATCATTAATCATTATGGATGAATTACCTTTTTTTTTCAAAAGAAAAAAATCGTAAATTTTATTCACATTCAGTAGATGGCCCTCGTAGATGAATTACTTAACTACCCGTAGGTTGGGTTCGAGATATCCTTAAATAATTAAAAAACATTGTGTTGCTTGTGATTGTGGCTATAATAAAGAAGGCCAATTCTGGATAAGACTTTGGGAGACAAAATGTTGAAGTAGCTATGAAGAAATGACATAAAGGCAACTTAATGTTGGGGTGGGGCATACATGATTGATCAATTTGGCGCTTTAATCAACGAAGAGTAACACTTTTACAAGGCATCTATTAAAATATTTATTGTATGTTTGGCTTTTGGGATACACATTGAGATCATATCACCTTCCATGGATATGATAGCATTTGAAAGGATTTAGGATCGTTCACTAAGATCGTTCACAAACATGAAAGGAAAGTGAGATTTGAAAGGGAGAGGAGGTAAAAACCTTGGCGACGAAGCGTTTGGTGGTCCAGAGCTCGGATTTGGGCTTTAATGGCTATCTTGGCCGTTAACTTGGCAATGCCCGGTCAAGTTTGGCGGTACATCATGTCAGATCTGGCGATCTTCTTCGTACGAGCTGTATGATTCTCGACCTATTGTTCTTTTTCCTGATCTGCCTGGGCATTTAAGGTACTTTATTGTACTGCTTCTTTGCTTTATTTCCCTTTCTGGTGGAGTTGCCACGTTTATCCTCATGCTGCTCCCCATCATTTGGTCTCTGGAAGCGTCTTTTCGCCCATTGTTTGGGTTCGGACCTGTCTTTCGCCTGGTCTCTGCGTTTTTCCTCCTATTGCTAGCGGATTTTGCCGCGGATGGTTTGTTTGCGGATTTAGGCGCTGCTTTTTCGGTGTATGCTGGTCGACTGGGCATTTTGGAGGCGGCATTTTGATCTCGGTATGGTGGAATGCTGTCTACTGTTTTGCTAGAGTTGGCTGGGCTTTTAAGGAGCCGGCTCTTGAATCAGGTTGTGGGGTTTTTCTGGTGTATTCAGCTGCTGTTTCAGGTTTAGTGGCTTGAGTCGTGGTGTAGTTCCTGTTTATATCATGAGCTCGGAGCTGGTTTGTGGGTTGGTCATTTGATGCCTGAAGGTTCTGGGTCTGTCTGGACCTCTTCTAGCGGTTTTCTTTGTTAGGCATCGTATTCTGCGATTGTGAGGTTGAGGTTCTGGTGCGGATCCTT
>LPNX010999195.1:3833-49336 GCA_001517045.1 Pseudotsuga menziesii
CTTATAAATTTATAAACAAAAAATTTAAATTTAAATTGAAAAATGTTACCTCTTTGCTCCGACATTGTGATGAGGATGGGTTGCTTTCGGGGCGATGGTCGCTGTCCCTCGGTCGAGTTCGCTATCCCTCGGTCGAGCTCTGTCCCTCGGTCGAGTGATTGAAAATGACAATTGGGGCCCCCGCGGCCCCTTTTTATAATTTTTTTTGAAAAACGTACCTCGACCGAGGTATGTACCTCGACCGAGGTTCATACCTCGACCGAGGTTTATACCTCGGTCGAGGTATTTATTAACCCTCGGTTGAGGTTATAATACCTCGACCGAGGGTTAATAAATACCTCGACCGAGGGCTTAAAAAAACCTCGGTCGAGGGATTTATAAAACCTCGGTCGAGGTATTAATACCTCGGTCGAGGGATTAACAAGCCCTCGACCGAGGTACGTTTTTTGGTTTTTTGCAAGATGCGCTTGCCAAAAAGTGTTACCCGGTTCCGTGGATTCACCCTTGAACAAAGCACCAGTTTTGATTCTATCAACAGTTGGGTCCCAGTATTTTAACCTTATCCCGATTCAGAGTTTCTTACTCCTCCAGTTGGTTTCTTTTCAATTATATGGGGAATCTGTTAATGTCTCCTACATTACAGAGTTGCATCATTGGTCTCTTTGTGTCAAAATATTCCTAAGTCACTTTTGTGTCCTGCTCACTGCTCAAGGATTAAACCTTTGTTGGCCATTCTGCAGTTGCCTTGACCTTTTGTATCAACGATTCCCTGGTATCAATTCATTACATCATGTCTTCGACGGTTTTTGTCATGAAATTCAGTACCAATTCCAGATCCAATTAGTCTTTGACTTACCTCATGTTGGATGATGGAGCCTGCCTTAATTCCTTCCTTCCAACGAATATCTTTCTACCAATCGCAACACATCTTGCTCTAGGAACAAGATTGAGAGTTTTATGACAATACCTTGGGTATTGCAGTCATCAATGGCAATTTCCCTCGCTATTGGGTAGTGGGAATACCTTAATGTCTCCTAATCGATGGATTCTTCAAGTGTTCGACTTCAAGTCCTTGTACTCACACTTGTTATAATGTACTAGATACCTTGGGGACCATTTTCATCAATGGTGGTTTCCCTTGCATTTGTTAACGATTTTCATCATTGACTAGTAATCAAACGATTTCCTTCATGTTCGACTTCAACTCCTTCATTCGCATGGTTAGGATTCATACCTTTTGGGTGGTTTTGATCAAATACCTTGGGCTGATAGTAGCATTGTAATTTTGCTATTGCCCAAACTGCACAAGACCTTATTGCACTTTATATGACATTTTGCTGAGACATAGATCCACCTTGTATTTTTGTGGCTATGATCGATTGTTGAGCATGGATCCACCTTATTCATTTGTGGCCATGAATCCTTTAGATTTGATATGGCACCTTTTTGCATATTGAGCGACCATGATAATTTCATCAATTATACATATGTTGGATCTGCTTGTATCTTTATGGAGATGATTTGTATATGGACTTTTATGTCCCAAAGATAAGTTTTTGTCTGACATTTATGTCTCTTTTAGGTACCTTTGTTCGAGATTTCAATCTTGGATTCTCTTCTCTCTCCATACTCAGCTATTTCCTTTATAATGTATTTTGGTTATCGTCTTCCCCTCTAACCTCATACATTAGGGGGCATCTATTATAGCTCAAAATGACACATATCTTCCTGTGACCACTTTCCCATGATTTCATCACATGTCGACACTTCCATGACGACACTTCATGAAAGTCACTAAACAAACACCTAACTTGGAGGTTTCATATATTGATTTTGGTAAATCCATTTGACCTGATCTCTACACCATTGGAAAGGTATTTGAGTTAGATAAAACTTTCTAGAAGACACCAAAGTCTCAGAATTCCCAAAAGTACCCTAAAAATGAGATGTTTTTAGGCATATGCGAGTTGACTTAAGGAAACCCATGTATTGTACACGACTTGTCATATATAATACTCATGTACACCTTAAACACACAACTATTTACATAGAAACCCACATATACATCCACAAAAAGTACAAAATCTTTCTCCCTTAGTATATCACAAAAAATACAAGAGCTTGCATCCTTAGAGCATGACTTTACTTGTAGACCAAAAAATCCTGTAACTGTTATACACAGTCGCTTCCAATATCGATTACAAAAAACATTTTTTACACAAAAACAATTTGGTTTTAATTATCTTTTATTTCCTATGTCTCCAGATTACCCAGAGCTAGTAGCAGCGCTTGTTTGGACATGCCATTTGCTTCCATGTCTAGCTCTCTGTAAATATGAGTTATGTTGAAACCTGTGAAGTGTTCCAAAATCCTTTTGAATTCTCTCAACAATTGTTGTAGATGAGGAGAATTAATTTGAATATTTCTATTAACCCAATCAACGACCATTTTGGAGTCCCCAAATACTTGTAATTGAGAGATATTGATGTTTATAGCCAAATTTAGGACCGTATGCAGAGCTGCTAGTTCTGCCTTGTTATTGGTGCAATGACCAGGAGAAAACTTTGATTGCACCTTATGTTTATCAGAAAAGTATATCGCACCTCCCGAACCTCCCAAATGAGGGTCTCCTTGAATTGCACCATCTAAGAAATCCCAAGGAACTATTTTATTTATTTATGGAGGAACGAGTATTCTTTTTTTCGGCTCTTTTTCTTTTGATTTATGCTCCCTAGTCCACTGCACCACAAGAGCTGTCATTACTTCATGAGGAATCAATTTGTTATTGAATATGACAGTATTTCTATCCCACCATATTCCATATGAAAAAATGTTGGGAGGGAATTGTATAAGCATACCCATCTTTCAGCCCACCATGCTTTGGCCTTGTGTTCAAGAGAGCCCCCCTGCATCCCTTGAAACGTTAGTTCATTGCACGTTTCCTTGCATACTGTCTCTACATAAGAAAATAAATTAAACAAGTGAGAACATGTTTCCTCATATGAATGACAAAGTGCACACCAACTTGGACCAATCCATCCTTTCTTCCTAAGATTTTCCCAATTTAAGAGCTTGTTGTTCAGTACCATCCAAAGATTATCTTGGACTTAAAGGGGTCTTCACTCTTCCGCATTTGTTTCCACCAATAAAATTTCTCTCCATGATACTGTTATAGCTCAAAATGACACATCTCTGCCTGTGACCACTTTCCCATGATTCCGTCGCATGTCGACACTTCCATGAAGACACTTTATGAAAGTCACTGAAAAAACACCTAACTTGGAGGATCCATATCTTGATTTTTTTAACTCCATTTGACCTCATCTCTAAATCATTGGAAAGGTATCTAAGTCATATAAAAATTTCCAGAAGACATCAAAGTCTGAAAATGCCCAGAAGTACCCTACAAATGAGATGTTTTGATGCATATGCGAGTTGCATTAAGGAAACCCGCGTATTGTACATGAATTGTCATATATTATACTCATGTATGCTCTAAATATGTGACTATTTACATTGAAACCTGTTTATACCTCCTGCATACGTGGCTATTGTCTCCGCAACCTGTGTATTCCTACTGAAAATGTCAAAACAAATACGTTTTTTGAAATGCGTGTAGTTTGGGTAGTTATGCAACTGACTCCTTCAGTTGTAACTACTTTGTATTTGACCCTATCTCTTCACAAGCATATAAATAGAGGTAGGGAGGTCCATGAGAGGAGACTGGAATCTTTGCATTGTTATTCTAAAGGAATTCATACTCTCTTTTCCTACACCTTTTTCCTAGAAGCTATCTCCTTGTGTTTCAGAGCTTGGAGGCTGAGTTCCTTGGAGAAGAGAAGCAACAGGACCAGATCAAGGTTTCATGAGGTGCCCAACTTGAAGAGAAGGTATATTTGTACTTCATTTAATGATTAATAAAGATGTGATGTCCTTCTTCTTCCCAAATCATTGTTCAATGTGTGATTGGATCTCTATTTATGATCATATGATGATGTTAGTCAGATCATTATTTCATGTTTATTTGATTATCATTGCTTTATATGTGGTCATAATGGTTTGAGGAAGGTATAATTCATTTTGCAGGTCTCTTGGAGCAAGAGGAGCAAGAAGAGGATTGAAGGGCTCCTTGGATCAACCTTTGTTTGGCTAAGGTATAAACCATTCTAATCTCTGATCTTGCTTATATATATACTTGTAGAACCATTTGCATTTCTCTTTCAACCCTAGTATGTTGATGGCCTCTTAAACCCTAGCCATAGGAAACTTTCCTCTACAACAGAATTGGCAAGTTTGCTGGGGAGAGCCTTGTCTATTTGGCGTTTCTCTGTTTTTATTTCAGTATTTTGCAAGGTTTCGGGTCTTTCTTGCCACTTAGGAACACTTTATTTGTCTGATAGAACACCTCCCCTGCCTTCCTAAGGCAGTTTTTAACCTTTTTTGGGTTTTTTTCCCACCCCGCGAGTTGTAGATTGAACAGTCGGGTATCTGGTATTTATACGTGACTTGATTTATTGTCAACCCACATATTATACGTGACTTGTCAGTAGTGAAAGTCATGTATGCCCCTTTAAACAATGTTTTTTTCCTCTTTTGTGGTTTTTTCTTCTGTTTAAAGATTGTTTGGTAGGTCTTTTGGGGTCCTCTGCAGGTGCATGAATCCAGGGAGTTATTGATATCCCCCTTGGATATTCTTTATCTATGTGGTAAGCATTTTTATAGCATTAGGGTTTTCTCTTTTCTCTTTCCCCCACCCCATTTGCTTGGCATGATTTTTGGCTTATGTTTCTGGTCAGCCTCTGTTAGTGATCTTTGTCTAAACATAGAAGCTTATTGGTCTTTGTTTGCTTCTTCTTTTGTTGGTTAAATTTACCATGCTAAAGTACTTGAATTGTCTCTTATGCAAGCCTTCCTTCCAAGTAGGTTTTATGCTGACTGTAGGGCATTCTAGAGTCTGTTTGGTGGTTGTATAGCAGAGTTCCTTTTGATTTGTTCTTGTTATCTGCATACTTTTGTTTGTAGGTACTTTTTCTTTTGCATTTATAAAAGAAAAAAGAAAAAGAACATATAGTGTCTTAATATGCATGTAGATTAGGGTTTTGTTTTTAATACACTGCATATCATTATTTTTGAAAAAATAAAAAATAAAATTTTCTTTTGTGGCTTTCAAGTTTCTATTTGAAAAAGAAAGAGAATAGTTTTTTATTTTTGCATTTCATTTCTCTTTGCTTAGTCATTTTGTTTCAACTTTGAGTCAAAACACCACATAAGTTTCATGCCATTTACCCTTTGACTGAAAACAACCCTTAAAATAAATGATATAATTTAAAAATTATTATTAAGTTTTATTTTATAGGGTCATCCACCAACTAGATCAGGATAGACTTGTGGGATAGGGAGTTTAAACTCCCCATAAGTGTTTAAATTCAGACATAGTTGGCCACTCAATAGGTAAACCCTTTTCTATGTTGATTGTATCTAGGAATCTCCTCTCAAACGGGAGTTAAGCATGAGGCCACGTGGAGGCTTGGAATGAGGAGATAACCCTGCGATTCCTCGTCAAAGCGCAGACCAAGGTTTTTGCACATATGGGGACTTCTGTCAATACCACCCTCCCGGCCCCATGTGGTGCCTGGTGTTGACAGGGTTTTGGTATTTTCTACCCTGCCCATGCGTACAAACCAGGATTGCGACTATCCCCCTAGACTATCAATGTAGTTAAGGTAGCCTTTAGTCTCTTTGACATCTAGGGTTCATACACAGGTACACTGGAAGGCTATTTCTGGTTGACCTTGGACGGGCTTGGAAGGTAACNGGCAGTGGGTGATTCCTCCACTTGTGCCTAAGAACATCTATAGGGATGCCAAGTAATTGTCTCTCAGCCTTCTTCTAGATATACCTGTTTGACTATTTGGCTTTAGGATTTTTTTTTAGTGGGTGTTGTGTGGTTTGAATGTACTTAGTTTTCCTTCAGGGGTGTGATTTGTACTTGTGGTTGCTTGTCAACCTCATACTTTGTCTCCTAGTTTGAAACTATGGATACCACCCCTTTGAACACCAAAAAAGAGATCCCCATGCTGGGAACTACTTGTATTATTCCTCTCACAAAGAATGTTGGTGTTCCCTTGATGGCCACCCTGAATCTACCTGGATTCACCCTAGGGCTACCAGTGTGGTTGTTTTCCACTCCAATTGTCCTGAATGCTCCTGATTCTTCTCAAGTTAGATCCTTATATCAAGGGAATCAAAACAATACTTCCCCTTCACCCGTAGTTGATTCCCCTCCTCCTTCTACCTCATGCGGTGAAAGTAATGATACTAGTAACTGACAGTATAAAAGGAGTAAAAGAAGGAGGAATAGGAAGAAGGCACATAAGAAAGGGGGCACTCATTCAACCTCTGCAAGTCAAGTTGAATATCACCACCCAGCCTCTGTAGTTCATGCTAGGGGAACCTATCTAACCTCTGCAGGTCATGTTGGACCTAAGCACTCAACCTCTACAAGTAAAGTTTATATTCACCATCCAGCCTCTGTTCATCATGTTGGTGGGATCCTTCCAACCTTTCCAGGTCATGTTGGATCCAGTCACTCAACCTCCACTATTCATGCTAAAGGCACCTGTTCAACCTCTGATGTTCAAGTTGAACCTCCCCATCCAACTTCTGCAAGTCATGTTGGATCCATCCACCCAGCCTTTGAAGTTCATGCCGAGGACACACACTCAATTGCTACAAAGCATGTTGATCCTAACCATTCAGCCTCTGCTATTCATGTTGGTGGTGCTCGTCCAACCTCTACAGGTCATGTTGGACCCAGTCTCTTAGCCTCTGCAAGTCATGCTGGGGGAAAACTCTTACTCACCAAAGCACTATTATCGTAGAGTTACGAAGAGTGTGGTACAAGACTCAATAATTTCCTTCTCCTAAACAACCTATAGTTTCTGAACAACCTACTCAACCTTTGGTTGATCAAGTGGTTGAACCAATATCAGCTTTGGTCGATCCCACTCTTCTTTTGAAGAGTGATCCTGATGTGATTGAACCAATGTCACATTTGGTCAATCCCACTCTCCCTTCGAAGAGTGACTTTCACGAAGCGTTTGAATCGATTCCATTTTTGATCAATCCCACTCTTCTTTTAGAGAGTGAAGTGTCTGCTAGTCACATTTTCTTCACTGCTAGTTCAAAACGTACTAAACAAGGGGGAACTGAACTCGCTTCAGATGAACCCCCACCAAGCACTCGGATTGCTTCCTTTGATTGGGATAGCCTATTTGAGCCGGGCTTTCCTTCTAATGCAACTTTCTAGATAAAGGTCAAAGTTGAACCATACACGATTGCTCGTTGTATTGTTGATGAAGGAGCCTCAGTTAGTATCTTGTCTGCTCGTGCTTGGTGAGGCATGGGATATACCAGCCTTGTGTCGACTGCTAGTTAGTTACATGAGTTTGATAGAAGAACTTGTATGGCCTTGGGAATTATTGCACAAACACCTGTTACTTTGGGTGGGAAGACCATCTTAGTTGAATTCATGGTGATAAAAGACCCCTTGGACTTCAATATGCTCCTCGGACATGATTATGTCTATTCCATGCAAGTTGTGGTGTCAAAATTATTTCTTCTGATGTACTTTAATTATGGCGAAGAAATTGTCACTATCGATCAGTTGGATTTTCTTGATCCATCTCCTGACCCAACTAGAAACCAGATCTTTCCTTTATTGATTCCCAATGTTTCTATAGACACTACCTCGCCACAGGTGAGCTATGTGGCCTCATGTCCTTTGCGTTCAATTTCTACTGAGAAGCATCCTCTGTTTTCATGCTTACCTTCTCCGGACTTGGTCCCAATAGTTTACCAGGTGAGTCATCGTGGAGCCTGCTCTCAACTCTGTCAATCCATTTGAAATTTTAGACATGTATCCTATCTGGGATGATCTCCTTGCTTTGGATGAAGTCTTCTTGGAGTCTTTGATAGAGTATGAACTTATTTTGGATGTCGGTTCAGTTGTGACTAAGTCTAACCCTGATTTGTTTCATAAGCCTGATATTCTCATGGATCGGTCTTCTTATGTTGGTATTTTTGAGTTTTTGGAATCTCCCTTAGAACAACAAGTCAGTGATCCTGATGAGTTTGATTTTTCTTCTAGATTTTTCAACTCCTGTGATATTGAGTTTGTTCCTACAGACTCTATCTCCCCTGTTTATTTTTTCTCTCCTTCTGAGGTTGATCTTACTGGTTATAAACCCTCGAGCCTTGGTTCTATAGAATCTTCTTCGGTTAATTCTGCCTTGACTTTTCCTTTTGTAAAAGATAGCAAAGTCACATGTGTTTCTACTAAAGTGACCTGCATCGGATCTTTTCTTTTGAATATGATCATGATGTTGTTGTTTCTTTGAGACATGATTCTTAGTTGGATTCACAACTGCTTAGTGGCCTTGTCTTGTTGTTCAAGATGCAACTGCATTTACATGTGCCCTGCTCACGCTTATGAGCCTGATGCCGTCTTCCACGCTTTTAGCTCGTTGTATAATCCCTGAACTTTGTTCTCATCATCGCTATGCCTTGTATCATTTTTCCAGACCCGAGGGACTAAAATTATGGAAAAGGAACCCTCGGTATGAGCTTAGTTTTCTCTTTTTAATGCTCTGGACCTAAACATGAAAAATATTCCAAGTGTACTTTATGTCTTTGTCATGCTCGTTAAACCGTAAAGAACAAAGCATTGAGTTCACTGTTGTAAGCCCCATATATCATAATCAAATGGATCTTTCCAAGTGATCTTGCCTTCCTTCACACTCGTAGAAATTAGGCTATATGCTGCTTTTGAAGGAGCATTGGGCAGGTGGTAATTTAACCTTTTTCAGACCTCCCTGACTAAGTACGAAAAAAGGTGCGGCTTACTTATTTGGATTGTTTTATACTTTTCCGGCATCAGGAGACTAAATTGTATGAAAAAACACCCCCCCAGAGTCTTCTTTGGATTTTTTAGACTCTCTAAACTATGAAAAAACCGTCAAGCATGTACTAGTTCGGGCTCGAAAAATCCATGAACTAGTGCTTTATTAAGCATTCTTCCGTCTCTTCTTCGAGCCTGCCAAAAATGAAGAAGGTCCCGAGTTTGCTTTGTTGGACTCGTTAAACCTTTACAAGAAAGAGAGAAAGGGAAGTTCATTTACATGTATTTTGCATCATGGTAGCAAGTCTTGTTTCCTTGAACAAAGCACCAGTTTTGAGTCTATCAACAGTTGGGTCCTAGTATTTTGACCTTATCCCAATTCAGAGTTTCTTCCTCCTCTAGTTGGTTTCTTTTCCAATTATATGGGGAATATGTCAATGTCTCCTATATTACAGAGTTACATTGTTGGTCTCTTTGTGTCAAAATATTTCTAAGTCACTTTTGTGTCCTTCTCACCATTCGAGGATTAAACCTTTTTCGGTGATTTTGCAGTTGCCTTGACCTTTTGTATCGGCCATTCCTTGGTATCAATTCATTACATCATGTCTTCGAAAATCATTGTCGGGAAATTTAGTACCAATTCCAGATCCAATTAGTCTTTGAATTACCTCGTGTTGGATTATGGAGGATGCCTTAATGCCTTCCTTCCAACGAATCTCTTTATATCGGCTGCAACACATCTTTCTCTAGGAACGAGATTGAGATTTTTATGACAATACCTTGGGTATTGCAGTCATCAGTGGAAATTTCCCTCACTATTAGGTAGTGGGAATACCTTAATGTCTCCTACTCGATGGATTCTTCAAGTGTTTGACTTCAAGTCTTTTTACTCACACTTGTCAGAATTTACTAGGTACCTTGGGGACCATTTTCATTAATGGTGGTTTCCCTCATGTTTGTTAAGGGTTTTCATCATTGACCAGTAATCAAATGGTTTCCTCCATGTTCGACTTCAAATCCTTCATTCGCATGGTTAGGATTCATACCTTTTGGGTGGTTTGGATTGAAGACCTTGGGGCGACAGTAACATTGTCATTTTTTCTATTGCCCAAGCTGCACAAGACCTTATTACACTTTATATGACATTTTGTTGAGACATAGATCCACCTTGTATTTTTGTGGCTATGATCGATTGTTGAGCATGGATACACCTTACTCATTTGTGTCCATTACTCCTTTAGATTTGATATGGCGCCTTTTTGCATATTGAGCGACCATGATAGTTTCATCAGTTATACATATGTTGGATCTGCTTGTATCTTTATGGAGATGATTTGTATATGGACTTGTATGTCCTAGAGATCAGTTTTTGTCTGACATTTATCTCTCTTTTAGGTACCTTTGTTCGAGCCTTTCGGTCTTGGATTTTCTTCTCTCTCTATACTCAGTTGTTTCCTTTATAATGTATTTCGGCTATCATCTTCCCCTCTAACCTCATACATTAGGGGGAATCTGTTATAGCTCAAAATGGCACATCTCTTCCTGTGACCACTTTCCCATGATTTCGTCGCATGTCGACAATTCATGAAAGCCACTAAACAAACACCTAACTTGGAGGATCCATATCTTGAGTTTGGTAACTTTGTTTGACCTGATATCTACACCATTGGAAAGGTATTTGAGTTAGATAAAACTTTACAGAAGAAACTAAAGTCTGAAAATTCCTAGAAGTACCCTAAAAATGAGATTTTTTGATGCATACATGAGTTGACTTAAGTAAACCCATGTATTGTATGCAAATTGTCATATATAATACTCGCGTATGCCTTAAACACATGATTATTTGCATTGAAACCTTTATATACTTCCACAAAAAGTACAAAGGCTTTCTCCCTTAGTATATCACAAAAAATACAAGGCCTTGCACCCTTAGAGCATGACTTTACTTGCAGACCAAAAAATCCTGTAACTGTTATACACAGTCACTTCCAATATCGATTACAAAAAACATATTTTTACACAAAAAGAATTTGGTTCTAATTCTCTTTTATTTCCTATGTCTCCAGATTACCCAGAGCTAATAACAACGCTTGTTTGGACATGCCATCTGCTTCCATGTCCAACTCTCTGTAAATATGAGTTATGTTGAAACCTGTGAAGTGTTCCAAAATCCTTCTAATTTCTCTCAACAATTGTTGTAGATGAGGAGCATTAATTTGAATATTTCTGATAACCCAATCAACGACCATTTTGGGTCCCCAAATACTTGTAATTGAGAGATATTGACGTTTATAGCCAAATTTAGGACCGTATGCAGAGCTGCTAGTTCTGCCTTGTTATTGGTACAATGACCAGGAGCAAACTTTGCTTGCACCTTATGTTTATCAGAAAAGTATATCACACCTCCCGAACCTCTCAAATGAGGGTCTTTTTGAATTGCACCATCAAAGAAATACCAAGGAACTATTTTATTTATTTATGGAGGAATGGGTATTCTTTTTTTCGGCTCTTTTTCTTTTGACTTATGCTCCCTAGTCCACTACACCACAAGAGCTGTTGTTACTTCATGAGGAATCAATTTTTTTATTGAAGATGACAGTATTTCGAGCCAACCATATTCCATATGAAAAAAGGTTGGGAGGGCACTGTATAAACATACCGATATTTCAACCCACCATGCTTTGGCCTTGTGTTCAAGAGAGCCCCCCTGCATCCCTTGAAACTTTAGTTCATTGCACGCTGCCTTCCATACTGTCTCTACATAAGAATGTAAATTAAACAAATGAGAACATGTTTCCTCATATGAATGACAAAGTGCACACCAACTTGGACCAATCCATCCTTTCTTCTTAAGATTTTCCCAATTTAAGAGCTTGTTGTTCAGTACCAGCCAAATATAATCTTGGACTTAAAGGGGCCTTCACTCTTCCACACTTGTTTCCACCAATCCAATTTCTCTCCCTGATGCTGCTCTAACTCCCAACTCGTGTAGCCTAGTTTGTCCGTGAAATCCCCATTAGCAGGATTTTTAGTCTAGACCAATTTATCTTTTGCCTCTTCCTCCAGGTTAATAAAACAGGACTGGAGGAGAGAAACCAACTTGTTCCATTCTTCTTTAAGTCCTTACAGTAGTCTTAGGTCATAATTCTTCTAGAGAGTTTCCCTCTGTAGGGAAAGTGAACAAGCTTGGCTAAGTTTCGATATCCCTAAGTTTCTTAGTTTCACAATTAGAGCATCTGAAAATTTATATCTCTCCCCTGCTCCTAGCCAAGGATCTTCCTTGACCTGTACTTCTCTCCCATTTCCTATAGACCAATCCATCCATTTGCCTACTTGGGGGAAAGATAACACCAGAGCTTTCCATCATATAGAACCAATTTTGTATGATTTATCCCGTTTCCTTATCCAATCTTGGATTGAACCATTGGGGAAATATTTGGAAATTAATACCTTCCCCCATAAGGAATTAGGATTCTTTATTAGGCACCACAAATTTTTTTCCGCTAGATATTGGCAAAAAAAGAAAGGGTTCTTGATTCCCCATCCACCCAATTCTTTAAGATTGGTTAGCATTTGCCACTTGGCCAACGAGATTCCTTCCGATTGTTTACTTGATGACCATACAAAGGAGAAGAATTTTTTCCTTAATTTCTATAAAATGCCTTTTGGAATGTAAGCAATTGTGGCCAAGTATACAGGTATACTTTGTAACACTGCCTTGAGAAGAACCAGCCTTCCTCCTCTAGATAAGAACTTGTTGGTCCATCACCTAATACGACCTTCAATATTTTTGTATAATGACATGCAATCATTAAAGGAATAAGCATTAGGTTTGAGGACAAACCCTAAACATTAGAGGAAATTTCAACTCAAAATGGCCCTCCTAAGGAAAATTAATAAAATAATAGTTAAAATAATAAAATAATAGTTAAAATAATAAAATAATATTTATTAATTTTGGAGGAAGAAAAGAAAAAAACTACTTTTTTGTTTGTATTTTCGACATATCTCCTTGTGTTTTTACACAAATTTTGATTGGGAGAGATCGTTGGATGTGGAATTAAGTTCCGCATCCAACGAGCTCTCCCGATTGAAATTTGAGTAAAAACACAAGGAGATATGTCGAAAATACGAACAAAAAAAGTAGTTTTTTTTATGATACCTATCCCCAAATTTATGTTAAAAAATTGTTTAAGACCTATACGGTATTTCAAATTTAAAGAAATTTCATTGGCTAACACATAATGACAGGGAATTCGAATTAGATTTAAAAGGGCCCATTTTGAGTTGAAATTTCCTCTAATGTATTTGAATCCTTCAGACATAGGTTTTATTGTATAAGGGAAATCAGAACTTAGCCTATCCCTTACCATATTTGGGAGACCATTTTATGAGAGGATGGAATTCTCTACATTAATATGCATTCCTGTAGCCTTCTTATACAAGTCCAATATTTGTTTTGCTTCTTTAAGGTTTTCCCAGGTCCCTTCGCCCATCATTACCACATCATCCATAAAAGAAATGTGGGATAGTTCTTCAGCATTAGTCACCATAACTCCTTTATACAAACCTGACCTCTTAGCTTGATTATTAATTCTGCTTAGGTTTTTAGCTACCAGTAGGAATAAAAAGGGGGATAATGGGCACCCTTGTCTAAGGCCTTTAGAAGACCTAAAAAAATTAGAGGGGGAGCCATTTATCAAAACTGCAAAAGAGGCCGACTGTACACAACCCATTATCCATTTGAATGTTTCTAAATCCATCCCAATTTGAATAATTAGTAGCCTTAGGAAGGTCCAGTTAACCCCGTCATAAGCTTTAGAGAGGTCTAATTTTAAATCAAAGGCTTAACTCTTGCATCTTTTAATGGTGTGGATTGCCTCATGCGAAAGAGACACCGCATCATGAATTTGACGATTGAAAAGAAACCCAAACTGCTCCCCTATTATGATTTCATTTAAAATTGGATTCAGACGTTGCGCTATAATATTTGCAATTATCTTGTATGCCACATTGCAACATGAGATTGGCCTGAAATCCTCAAAGGAGGAGGATTTTTGTTTCTTAGGTATGAGAGGAAATAAAGTTGAATTCAGGGCTCCCAAAACCTTCCCGACCCTTTGATATTCTTGTACCACCTTAAGCAAATCTCCTTTTACTAGATCAAAGAAACCCTAAAAAAAATCAATAGTAAAACCATTCGGTCGAGGGCTCTTACCTTTTTAGAAGGAGTGTACTATTTTCTCCATCTCTTCTTCTGTAACTTCTTCTTTTAGGGAATTGTTCATTTATTCATTAATTAGCCTTGGAAAAAAGCTAATGAACTTTAGTATTTCTTGAGTATTACAACCCTCTGGTTCCTTAAAGAGGTTTTTGAAAAACCTCTCCCCGGCCTCCGCTTTTTCCTTGAAGGGACAGACCAATTCCCCATTCATGTCTTTGATTGTTGAAATCGTGTTCAAATTCCTTCAGTGGGTAACGTATCTGGGGAAATATTTGGTGTTATTATCTCCTTCCTTGATCCATATGGCCCTACTTTTTAATCTTAATATCTCCTCCTCCTTAGCCAACAACTCCTCCCTTTTTAGCCCATTTTCCCAAACTTCTTTCATTTCTTCCTCTGTGAAGATTCCTGTGTTATTTTGGCTATAAATATTCTTTAAAATAACTTTGACTTATTTGAACTGTTTATGTTGGTTAGACATATAAACCCTTGCCCAAGGTTTTGTCACCTTCTTTATTCTTTGAAGATTTTCCACCAATTGTTTCATGTAGGAGACATTGGGAATAACCTCCAAAGGGGTCCATGTATCTCTTACCAACTTTCCATAATCCTTCTCTTGCAGCCATGCAAGGTTGAATTTGAACGGGCCAGTTGACTTGGACTCTAGGATTTGGATCTGTAGGAGTACTGGGAGGTGATTAGATAAACCTCCCACCTCTACCCAAGTTTCACTCTTAAAGACCCTGATAGAAAATTTTATGAAATCAAGAATTTATCTAACCTCTTAGATATGGTGTCTTCCTTGAATTTGTTATTCCTACAAGTAGG
The DNA here is from genome assembly GCA_001517045.1 of Pseudotsuga menziesii. Classification (NCBI taxonomy): domain Eukaryota; kingdom Viridiplantae; phylum Streptophyta; class Pinopsida; order Pinales; family Pinaceae; genus Pseudotsuga; species Pseudotsuga menziesii. Next base: position 18,785 of record LPNX010999195.1, read on the forward strand.
GGTTAATTTCAGAGGTTGAAGGTCCACCAAATCTTTGGACTCAAAAAGAACAGGAAAGAAAGCACCTTGGCTATATTGTCGAGCTGTTGAACCCCAATTTTATTTTTTAGACAAAGTAAGGTTCAGATCCCCTTTGAGGATCATGTTTTTTGGCTCCAACATTCTTGAGGAGAAGAAGGATCCCCATAAACCTTTTCTCTCATGATAAGGGCCATAGACATAATACAAAGCATAGTATTCTCCATAAAATTTTTCTTTTAGTACTGTTTTGAGCACTGTGCTATGCTTCTCCACCCCAACTTCTACATATTCCTGATTCCATGTGGTTATCACACTGCCAGAGTGTCCACCCAAATTAATATAAGAGAAACTCTAGTCTTTGAGCCATGACTCCAGTACTTCCTTGGATTTTACACCTTCCATCATAGTTTCCTGGAGGAAAATGATCGCCGATTTGAGGTTAGCGATCATTCGTTTGAGAGATTTTATTTTGGAGGAGCTCCCCAAACCCCTTGTGTTAAAGGACAGAACCAACATCAGGTGACCCTAACCTGGGCCTTCCCTTCTCTAAGGGCCCTACCGATTGTCGTCTGTTTACCATTCGTTATGTCTAACTCAGCTTGAGTTTTAGCCAAATGTGTGATTTCCTCCCCAAGGTGACCTTAGGAACCTTGTCTAACGCTAACCCACCAGTCGACACTTGTTCCTTTTCGATCGACACTTTTGACGGTGTGTTATATATTTTATGTTTTATCCAAGAGGGGGGGGGTTCCTCTGGAGAAGCCACCTCTTTTGCAACTTTACTTGGACTACCACAAGTGTCCTTGATTCTCTGAGTACTAACGGGAGTCACCACCTTGGTTTCAACATGCAGGACAAAGTTCCTTAGAGAGGACTATTGAGGTCTCAACATGTTTAAGGTAATGACAGAAGAGATTTTTTTGGGAGGGGGTTCCAACTTACCAGGAGACACAAGTAAGCTCATTCCAGTTGAGGTAGTTCTTTTTTTGCCACCTTTTGTCTCCACTTTTGAGCTTGTTTCTATGCTTTGTGCAATATTTTTTACCCACTATATTCTGTACTGCACTTGTCTTCGTTCTGAGATCAGACAGTCTCGCACAACATGTCCAACCTTCCTACATGAGAAGCAACGGAAGGGGATCTTCCAGTAGTACAACCTCTATCGCCACAGGCTCCCATGAAGCTCCAATTGAATTTATTCGAACAATCCATCACGTAAGTCCACTTCAATTAGTATTATTGTGCACCTTCTATCCACTTTCTGCTCCCAATTTCCCTCCAGAGCTACAAACTTACCAATTTTTTCACCTATTTCTTCTAGGATTTCCTTCTTCTAGAACATCATCGAGAGTCTAGGTAAAATTGCCCAGAATTTTTGAACGTTCTGTGGTTCCCTGTTCGCTTCAAAATCTACATTCCATTTTTGAGTATCATCCCCAAAGCTCCCCATTTCCAGTTATTCTCCGGTAATATTTGCCTTTCTTTCTTTGTCTTGACACGAAACAGAATCCATCCGTGTGAAAGAATATGGAAGATTGGTAATTGTTGCAGATGAGGGCTCCAGTTATCCTCCATCGACCTACGTAGCGCAGCTTCGACGACTGTTTTTCCACAGAACCGTCTTATCAGACCTAGCAACAGATAGTCAGGTATTTCTATTATTGCTATATCCTTCCCAACAGTTAAAGAGGCAGCGTGTTTTGTTGCTTTAGCTCCTGTACGCCTTATTCCTTCATGACCACCACCTTTTTTTGTCATTTTGTGGTATCAAACATCCTGCTTGGAAACTCGAGCTTTAGCGTTTCAAGCATAGGAGGTGACAGCACTTCCTGTTATGTGTCCGCCAGCTTCGTTGGATGCATGAAAAGTTGTACTGTTGGTGAGGCGGAGTCATAATCTACCTCATCGATCACCATTGTATACGTCTTTAAAGTGTTGGAACTTAAAACTTTGAAAAAACTTTATCTTTTCCTGATCCTTCAAAACTTCACTTCGCACTATTCCCCTCACTGCAGAGCTACCCCTCGCCCACTCTTATATATATATCTCAATTTTTCTTTATTTTTAATGGTGTTTTTTTTTTAAATTTATTTCAATGTTTCAAAACAACCCTTAAAAGTTATAATTTTTAACAAGAAGGAGAAAAATCACAGAATATGTAAAAGCAAAACTAGAGAGCCCAACTTAATATGGAACACCATCAAGAAAAACATTTGAGAAACAATCCTAGCAGTTGAGGAAAATGATCTTAAGCCAATTTCCATGATCATGAACATCAAATACTATACTGCCCGAAGAGGGAGGGGGTGGGGGGTGGGGGGTGTTGTTCCACATAATGGAAAAGGGAGGGGGATGACATTTATACTTTACAGGTACCTCAAGTGCTAGAGGACTTATGCCAAACCTTAGGGTGTGACTGTGACTTACATTTTATATTCTCTTAGATATCTTAATGTGCCTTCAATCTAGAGTGCTCAAGTGAGAGGTTAGTATATTCTTTATAGCTTAATCCTAATATTATTTGTAGCTTTATCTAATAAGAAACGAGGCAAGTGGATTAGTAAAATTCCACACCTTATTTATTTTATCTAAGCTCTATTTTTTCATCTAGTTATGTATTATTAATTAATTGAGAATGCTATACTTTTACATACAATGTAAATATCGTTTGTTAATGTTATGCTTTTTTAGGTTTACTTAAATTGATAACAGATAGTATATCGCTTGCTAATGTTTTGTTTTTTTAAGTTACTTAAATTGATAACAGATAGTAATAACTAAACAACACCACTTTTAAAGAATTAACAAAAACTTATACATTTAAAAACTATTGAAAATCATATATATGTTAAAATATTTTTGTTTAAAATGTCATGCCAAATAAATAATTTTTATGGCCACCATTTAAACATTTTTAACATCTTTTTACATATTTTCATAGATTTTATGTATAGAAATGATAATAATCAATGCTATTTTCCCAACTTAACGATTCACATAAAAGATAAAGAAAAAAGTATACCATGTAATGTGGTAAAAACATATTGATCATAAAACAAGAGCCACGAGGTGGCAATGTCCTCGCCATTGTTAATAGCTCTTGTTATAATACAAATCAATCTAAAGATGAGAGTTAACCATAACAAAAAATGTATTTTCTATTGTAAGGTACGTTATCTCATCTCATATGATCAACAAGAAGAGGTATACACATGTAATTCTCCTTGAATTTTGTCATCAATATTGAATTGACCAAGATTTTACAAGAAGTAGCACTCTCCTTAAACCTCCTAATCCTAATATTTTTTTTGGAATTGCTTCCTCAAATATTCAAATATTTTAAAAACCTCATAATGTACCAAAGAACAAGAACTGTAGCATCCCTAAGATATGACTCTAGTAACATATAAATAATTTGGTTCAAAATATGACAACATAATTTATAACATTAGATACAATATCCATCTTCTTATATAGGTTCGCCAAAGTGTTTGTCGAAAATCAAGCCATTGTATTTATGTCCTTTTCCTAAATAGAACAACATTCATCAACATTCATCATATAAAGAAAAAGGCATATCTTTTCAAACCTAAAAGTTTATTCCAAAAGTTCTTATCAAGAATATATCCATGCCTATTACTATAGTAAGTTAATTGAGTACAAGACTTTCCTCGTTAAATATTGAAACCTTTATCTAAGTGGAAGGGTTACACTAACCATTGTTACTTGCTCTGCCATGAAAAAATTATTGAACATAAATTCTCTATAATTAAACTAAGATACTCAAATCTTAACTTAATAAGTACAATCCATGACATTTTTTTTTATATTGATAATACCTTCTATAGAAAGCTATTGAAAGTCTCAATGAAGTATAAAAATGTGAAATTAAATAATCCACTGAAATAAGGATAAACGAGTCCTCTTGGTCCTTTCATCAATTGAAATAAGGATGAACCAACGACATATATTTGTTTCCTTTTATTGGTTTTTATTATGCATCAAGGTTGAATATTTTTTAAAATTATTGTACATGGTTTAGGAGGAACTTGCACATGGTTTTAAAATCATGTGCAAGGTCCTCCTAAACCATGTACAATAAAACCATGGGTTGTTTAGGAGGCCTTGTACATGGTTTTAAAACCATATTATTTTTTATTATTTTGTTAAGTAGGAACATTATAAAATCTCCCCCATATTGGGTTATGGGTTGTTTTTCTGAGTGATAAAATTTTTGTAGGGATAAATAAATTTTTTATTTTTTTATTTTTTTGTTAGGTAGGACAGGGCTCATGTCACTGCTCTATCCAAAAACTTGAATCACTTCATTACTCAATGGATAAAAAAGTCAGAGTTAATGCACAACCTAATTTTTTTTTAGGGATAATTAAATTTTAAAATCACTGCTCTATCCCAAAACTTAAATCACCTCATTACTGAGTGGATAAAAAAGTCAGAGTTAATGCACAACCTATATCAAATTCACTAACATTGATGGATTTTTTTACTTGCCCTCTCATGAACTAAGAAGGGTGCTTCCACCCCAACCTGCAAAGGGTTATTTGAATGCGAGATATACCAAGAGCATAAGTCATATCAAGCAGTCAAAGAAAGAGATAATTAGGATGGCTTGCATGTAGCTATTTAAATTTGTATTTCTAAAAATAGATTTCTAATAAGTAAATATTGAGATTGGTACCTAAATGATATATAGGTGCAAATTTTAAACTGGATATGGCGCTGGGTCAGTTGTTGCTTTTTAAACTAGTTCTTCTACTTTGATTCGAATATTAATCTTCCTTTAACTCTGCTTTTCCTAGCCCCGCCTATGTTTGTCTCTGTTGCTACTACTATTACTACCTACGTATCTACTGCTTACCCTTTTTGTTGGTGCTTTCACCTGTTTATATTTCCAAAGGATATTGAGTTCTAATTTCCAAAGGTGTTTTTAATTTTCTTTTTAAATACAAAACTAATAATGTAAATATTTTATTCAAATTATATTGTTTTTAATTAAAATTTTCACTAAAATATATATATATATATATATATATATATATACACTTTATATGTGACATGTATATTAACTACTAAAACAACAAATGGAAAAATAACATGTCTTAATAGTTTCACTGAAATGGATTAATATGACATTAATCTCAATATTGATGGCCTCTCTCTTGTGGCTAGTGTTGTATTTCATCCATTTTGTTTCTCTCCTCCATTTCATATTTTGTTTTCATTATTACTTAAAAGTGTTTTTTTCATCTCAAGTTTCCAATATCTTTTTTCATGTCATCCAATGGCATTTTGTGAAAATGGAATGATGACCAAGATATTCTAAAGTATGAACAAATGTAGCCACGACCCACACTTAGGACAAGATTATATTAATATAAAAAATAAATTTTAAATTAAAAAAAATCATTTTAAAATTATAACCATTAAAAATGAAATTTATATTTAATCTATCGAAATTTTATCAATACAATTAAGTTTATATGTAATCTATTATAAATTAGTCAAAACATAGTAAAATAACAAGACTTAAAAACAATTAAAACATGATAAAATCATATAGTTAAAATACAAATATTTTAAAACTTAGAAAATATAATATAAATTATTTCCAAAATCAATCTTACTTTATCAACTTTAAAATTAATAAATTAATATAAATTAATATAGTCAAAATAAAATATATATTTTCATGATATCAATAATATTATTAATATAAATATTTTAGAGCATTAAAACATTACAATTATATATATATATATATATAAAAGACAAGTATGACCATTATTATGAAAATAATATTTAATTAATTGATCAAATATTAATATTAATTTTCATTTTTAATTATATATAAATATCTTTATATTAAAAACATAATATTATTATGCTTAATTTATTATTATAAAACTTGTACAGATTAAATATTATATCTCATTTTTTTATATGTATTTGGTCATTGTTTACCTTGAGATTAGGTTGAAGTCAATTTGGTTTTGTAGGTTTAACAATTTTGAAAATCATATGATCACCACTCATAGGGTAAATGATATGTAACTCTCTTGAAATTTTTTTATGGATCAATCATACGATCTACAAAATGTAAGGCAATTTTCTCAACAACAGAGGATAATCATGATGAGACAATAACCTTTTAAGCTTAGCTCCACACTTTTCTATGATTTGATAGAACAATGGCAATTGGTAAAGCAGATCCAAAGCTAAGACTTTAGCTTCTTTTAGCATTGCAAGAAATAGGATTTGAAATCCACTTGGCATGTGGCTATCAACTTCATGCTCTATCTTACCAACTTGTGTCTTGAAAAATTCAACGAGTGCAATATGTACTAATTCAATCAATGCCAACATCCACAACATACACAAAGATTAATATTAATAAGTAAAAAAATATAAATATTTACATCATTTTAAATTTATGTTTAAAAAATAATAATAAAAAACGTTGAAAAATCTAAAATGTATTAAATAGAAAACCTAGAAAACCTTCATGTACTTGTGTCTTCCCAATCCGCCATATAGTAAGAGTGATCACACATGCAAGAGTAGCTAGTATTTTGTCATATGCCAAGAAGTAGAGTCCTTCACCACAAGAACCATCTTTCAACTAATTTTGAAGAATCCATTGAAGAAACTGAGGTTGGTCAGAGCGAGCCATCAACTGCTGGAATCGTTTCTACCCAAGTAGTATCATATGCAGATGGATTAATTTCCCCATAGCGCATAGATCTAAACATATTCTTAATCTCGGATATTAATGTTTCCCTACGCGTCTCGTCCGTTTCTGTTTCTACGGTGTTGAATCAAATGGTTGAGCCAGATTGGTGGCAACGAGTAGTATGTAAGTTCAATTGCGTAGTGAAGGAAAAAACACTTATGTGTTTTTTCCTATTGAATAAAGCGTTGACTAGGGATAATTTGCAAAGAAGGAATTGGGATGGGCTAGGTAGATGTTATTTGTGCGAAAATGTTTAGGAGATAGATTACCATATGATTGTAGATTTCCTATGTGATGGTACAATAATCCAAGATTGCCTCAAAGATTGCCTCAAGAGTTGGTGTCTTAACCCAGGTTTCAAAGTAATTAAGGGACAACAACTTATTATGGCATGACAAGTATGGATTGCTAGGTTTTATCTCTCCCTTCATTTGTGCACTTGCGAAAGCCTATCCGTTCTTAATAGCTTACCTCATATCAACAAAATTGTCACTCCTTGACAAGTGAAGGAAGAGAGGCTACAGAGATGGGCATTCAATTGAATTGAAACAGCCTCTGAGGCTACTAACCTTGTGAGATGATGTTAGAGAATTGATAATATCATCATTCCAATAACCTGGAGGAAATTCTCTTTTCACTAGGGTAGGAGATGAAATCGAATCTAAAGGTATCCAATAAAAACAAGTAGTAAATTAATGACTTGACATGAGGTTGTAAACATTTAAATTATTTTCTAACAAATGCGATGTTGATAAAAGGAAGGAAAGTCGCACCATGTCCAACACAAACAATGATCTAGTTTGAACCTGCATATTAAAATACATCAATTAGTTGACCAGAAATAAATGTGAGGTAAAATAACAATAATAGTTCTGGTGAATAATGGATAATTTAATTTTCGACTCGCCGTTGTCACCTTTTTCCCATCGTTGGTAAGGGTTTCTCTATTTTCCAGCACTGCTTCCTGCATCAAGTGTTCTGAAGAAATGTGGAATGCATTGTGTGTTTAGAGTATTGAGAGTGAGAAGATGAGGTCCAGTGGGAATTTAGGATGAAAATGTATACCAAAGAGACATGGCCATCTTCACGAATGTAGCCATTGAATTCAATCGCCTAAAATATCATCTCATAGGAATTTTATGTATATTGGGGTTGGGCGACATCCATTTAAATATTTTCAACAAAAATTAACAGTATATCCACACGTCGATTTGTACTACAAAATAAACTCAATCACATGTATTATAATTTAATTTGTTTGTGTTTTTTCTTCTTCCATAAAACCACAACACTTTGCATTTTTCTAGTGTTTTTTTGGGCAGAGTTTCATTATTATTTCACTCCCATCGATCATTGTTTCCCTTGAGATTCTGTTGAATTTAGTTTGGTTTTGTAGGTCTAAAAATGTTGAAAATAATATGATCACCACTCATAGGGTAAATGATATGTAACTCTCTTGAAAAAAGTTATGGATCAGTCATACGATCTAGAAACTGTAAGGCAATGGTTGAGGAAAAATTAAGTATTTTTGGGCATCCAAATGGTAAAATGTTTAGACTTATTTGTTTTAAAATTAATGTATCATCATTATCTTGATCAACTAAGTGTGTGATTTGAATAGTTCCAACAGTCCTGGGATAACTTCATTTAAGGATAAGTTATTGGAATTTCAGCTCACCACTAAACCCAAGGCAGGAAGCTAATATAATGTTAAAGTAGTTAATAAATCTTAACCCCTTTTGCACTATAATAGTGAATCTTTGTTACAGTACACTAATCAATGATTTATTGCAGAGATGCACAAAATCAACTTGTACATGACTTTGTCTTTTATTCTAGGTGGAAGAAATTGCAGGAAAAAAATTAATTGAAATTATGTCTTTCCATGTCCTCCTTGAGCACCTTCTAAATGCTAGAAGCAGAGTGGTTTTTTCTCACACCTTTTGGGGCCTTGAAAGCCACTGCCAATTGACTAACACGTTCTTCACCTTGGCGCCAGGGTTGTGATCTCCGCCTTGACTATGGGGAGCCATAATGATATTAAGGTTTTTATGAGATGCCACAGGAGGTGAGGGAGGTCTTCCAGAACAGCAGAGTGAGTATTACCTACCCACTTTATTTGCTAACGAATATTCCCACGGAACAATAAAGCTTCATAGGTTTTTAATTACAAATCAAGCCTACTAATGAAACCAACTCCAAGATCCATAAAGATCTTTCTAAAGTCGACGAGGGAATTATTGTTTATGTGGAAGCAACCGTTAGAAGAATAACTATTCAGTACTTTAGATGTACTTGCCTCCTTAAAAGAGGAAGTTACACCCTGGGGGATAGGATCAATCACAGGCCCATTACCAGTGCCATTGCACAACCATACATTGGAAAGGAGTTCGTCTGATTGTGCTTTGCGAGGCTAAGATCCTGAAGGACAACCGAATACATGAATATAGTTTTTGGTAATAACACCACTATCCATCTAGATGGAGGAAAGAAATCCATCTAACAACTCATATTCAGAGTTGGAGCCTCCCGAATAGTCCAAAAGTTCCTCACTAAACATCACAGCGCTCAAATGTCTACATCATCTACAATTAACTTAAAGTCTTAGGAATTGCATCTCACCTTAGAGTTGCACATATAATTTTGGTTATGATATCAACACCTAATAATATTTGTCAAAACTTATTAAAATAATTAATAAATTATATATGTTTTTAATATTTACACACATAATTTACATATACAAATTTATCAAATCAAAATATTCATATAAAATAATACTTATACATAATATTTCATTCCTTAAAAACAACACTAACACACTTCAAGACATTTTATCTTTATCTAATTTGAACTCTTTTCAACTTCATATATTTATCTAACAAAACTAAAAATTTTGAGTATTTGGACATTTAAACATCTCCATGTGAACTTATTTAAACTTGTTCCATAAAGAAAGTGTTTCCCACATAGGCATGGGTAAAAAAGTGAAAAATGCCTAAGCCCACTCCGTACCTAAAGTTAAAGTGATTTATTAAAGAACTGGTCCGACCTAATAAGGACCAGTTCATGTGTGCACGCGAGATATGGGGTCAGGTTTCAAGCTTTCCCGATTGGGATAATTACATCCTTATATTTTTATTGGTAGAGCAGAAAATAGTGATGGATGGAAATTTGAAGGGTTGGTAACAAGGCTGATATAAAATAAAGTTTTCAATAATAATTTCCATATCTCATAAGGTGCTTGAATTCTCATCTATTCTTTAATAAAAGTATTTTGAACAGCAGCCTTGTCATCATTTTTCTTCTTCTTTATGTAAAGAGAAAGTGAATATCACAACTTTATTATATTATAAAGATAAACGTTTTATAATAAGTATAGTAGCAAATAGAAGGTGTGGAAAGGGGTCTGCTCTGCAGTGTATCCAGTGTGGTGGGCATTAAGGAGGAAAGGTAAGGGTAAAACCCTATAGCACGAAGAGCCACAAGATCTTGATACTCAAACTATAAATAGAGAAATCAAAATCCTCAAGCCATCATATTTTTCAAATCTATTCATGGCAAGATGTAAATATCCATGTATTTGCAATTGAATAGAGAAATTTAATGGTACTAAAGAAAATTGCATAGGAATGTGTAAACAGGATGTAAATATCCATGTATTTGTAATTGAATAGAGAAATTTAATGGCACTAAAGAAAATTGCATAGGATTGTGCTTACCTACATCAACATATCAGTCACTTTGAAGGCCATATCCCTTGTGCTGAAGGCCAGCTGAAGCTAAATTTTTTTTATCAAAACAAGGAAGGAACCATTTTAGTCTACATATGGACCTGGAAGCATAAGAGACAAAGGCATGTGTGGGATTTCAAGAATCTTCTGAAGCCTCACAAATACAAAATTGCATCCATCAAAGTTGGGCAGGTCACTTCTTTAATGAATCTCGAGATTCACACTATACAAAAACTTCAGAATCTCTTCCCAAGCTTAGCCGATACTCTTTCATATATTCATTGTTACGGACTAAATGTGTCCATTCCATCCAGTGAAATTCCCACTATATATATTAATCGCAACAAATAGTATCTACCCAACGAAACTAGAATCCCATTCTCCTTTAAAAAAACCTGAAATTTTCTCATAAAACAGAGATCATCTTACTTTCTCCTAGACAAACAACTGATGTAATGCTAACAACAGATCAACCGCAGGGCAGATACTTTATCGCATCATAGGGATACTTATCAGCATCATGAGTTCCCTTTGATAACACTACTGCAATAGCTATACTTGAATACCAAGACAATTCAGCTCTATCATATGAAGAGCCCATCATGCCATTCCTTCTTGTTTTCAACGATTCTAAGACTGCAGATGATTTCTCCACAAGTCTCTGAAGCTTAGCAAATGCCAAGGTCCCACAAACTGTAGACAGAGATCTCTTCCTCGCTGTAGGATTGGCTCTGCAACGCTGCCCAGGCAGCTCTGCAATGGATTCCAAGGCCAAAGGCTTCAAGCTGCATTTAATAACATATCCTTCATACGGCCACATACTGCTATACTGTAGTCCTACTACTATGGAAACTATGGAACTTTTACTACATATTTTCTAGATAAACCAATAATTGAGTTTGATTATACTGGAAAGGGTCAAGCCATTCAACTTGCCAATTGATCAACTTATGCAACTTTCCACGCTCCTTATGGACAGAGTTACATCAATCCTAGTTGTCAAATAAAATCTGGTAGCGTTAATTGTATCCTTGTTTGATCTGAGGAAGTTTTTTCTTTTTCCGGTTTGGACTATCAACCGAATCACTGCCAATTCACTTTATATGTTTATGTACATTCTATTCGTTTGTTATATATTCATATAACAACCCAGAAACTCAAATAAACCAAAGACTGTACATAGTGTTCTCAATCAAATGGGGCTAGAATGCTGCTGATATACGCATATCTAAGCGCAACATACATAATGAATAAACGGGAATCCTAGATACCATTAGTAAAAATATGGGTTCTAAGGGCACTTTACCAATACCTCCTTTATTGGTGGATGCACTGAGGTTTGTAAATTCACGAGTTCACCGGTACCGCCCAGAATGAATCACATAAATCAGGGCTTGCAATAGCCCGACCTAAGCCTATCTATCAAGGCAATAGGGAAAATCAATAAGGAGTTCTCTTAACCCTATTGATAAGCCCGCTGAATACTAAATTAGGCTGAATTCATAGAGAATATGCGTTACAGTTTCATTTTCACGAATTGATATAGTTGCCATTGAAGCACCACTGTAGTTTAAACAGTCGTCGTAGCACCTAGACCAGCATCCCTGCCTATTCGAAAGAAAGCAATGCTTGGGGTTGACCTGGGATCATTGATCTTCTAATGCCCCGTTGTATCGCATAATGGTCCTTATCTTAGACACTGCGTTGGCTTATTATGAGTGCTCGGTAGGGAGTGTCCAGTAGGCATCGCGTTTGCTCTAAGCCTGGGCCTAATATTCATATATCCCTAGGACATTATTATCTTAAGGGGAGCATTCACCACCGACAACCCTAGATCAAAATACCTACTCATACGCTCCACATGGATAAATCGCTGCTGACTTATTTCATGCTCAAAATATAACACCAGATCTAAAGCGCTCCAACACGCAATGGCATATCTTCGCAGAAGCTCCCACCATCACAGCTGCTCCATCTCTTCACGTGAAGGTGTTATCTGTTCTCAAAATGTGCCATGATCGCTCTCACGCACTGGAGAAAAATATGATATTATATGAATAATATCATATTTATAAAATAAAATATAGTTACAAATAAATGAATTAAAAACCTGTCTGGTAAATTTATTGGTGAGAAATGTGTTGGTGCACATATATATACGATGCAACATAAAGTTCATTGATTTGAAATAAAATAAAATATTTAATTTTTAAAACTATAGACAGACATCTTGATGTGTTGATGTGTCATAACTGCAACAAGGCATTGAGCTAGTTCTTTTAGACAGACATCTTGATGTGTTGATGTGTCATAACCGCAACAAGGCATTGAGCTAGTTGGAAGACATGGACTGGATTGCTGTGTAGGTTTTAGCGTGATAAGCATACTTGTACCAACGACAATATTCTGGCACGTACCTTTAGTTTTGCAGATTTCCTACCCACTTCTTACAATCATACAAAGAGCAGAAAGCCTGAAAGCAAGTGAAGGCCAAAAGTATTGTTGCAGCTATCAGAGTATCCGTTCACATCCTTTATAACATTGTCAAGATATCGAACCTTTGTCAGCTTAACGCACTTACCCATGCTGTTCCACAGGCTAGCAACCTCTCCATGGTTTTCTAGGTGGTTGCAAATAATTCCACTTTGTCTCAACAATTTCACATCCTCTTCAGCGTCGATCATTCTGTTCATTAAATCGGTATATCGTATAAAAACCATCTCACCTGGCGCAGCCGAAGCTTCGAATGCCACTAGATTTCTGAGGATCACCTCTGTGTTGCTGTCTAACTTTACATTTGGAAGGTAAAGTGTGGCCATATTCTCATCAAATTTTATTGAGTTGAGATTGCCGTCTGAGTTCTCAAAAGTAGAGCATATCCAATCAAAGATAAATGAATTGTAATCCATCATATTGGGTTTCCATGACAAGAAAGTTGCAATTTTGGCCTCAAATGATGGGAAATGGAAAAAAGTGTGTTGGATGCTTCGGAGGACTATTTAAAACTGTCAACATATCTAAAACTGTCAACATAAGACCTATTCATTGATACTTCCCTGTTACAATTGTTTGTTATCATTATGAAATACTAAATGTGCCTAGGGATTGAAACAATGCAAAGTTGCCTGGATCCGGTTGCATGCAAATTGCCACGACAACCATTGATTCCATCTATTGCAGTGCCATTTAGGTTCCTGAGAACATTGACTGCACTGCAAGAGCCTCTAGTAGAACAATGGCAGATATCTAATTTTCTGTTTGTAGGGAATAATAATTGCTGACATCATTTTGCCGTCGGGTCTTGGGGCACGTGAATCCAAGCCAAAGTCATCTTAGCAGAACCAATGACAATTTAAAAAAATCAATAATTAAAAAAACCCATAAATAAAAGTTACCCTGTACTATATAAAAACCGTAGTTTAAAATGAAATTTTTTCAAATTGTTTGAGATTAATACATCTGACCGATTCATATATATCCCTCTAGCGGGGACATAACAACATTGTTTATAGATATATTTTCTTAATGTAAAATTTCAAATTAATATAATAAAATATAACATGGTTAATTTTATATATAATAGTTTATTTATTTATTTTTTGCATTAAAATTCAAAGGAAGGGGATATTCCTTAATCACCCACCATTCCTTTGGGTGTTAACTTAGTTTTTGGTGTAAAATTTGATAGCCAACTCATAATAACATATCATATCCTAGACATAATAACCCATTCACAGTATTATTTAGTAATAATACTTTTCTTCAAAACAAGAGGGGTTTAAGATTGTATTAAAAAAAGTTGCAACCTGGATAGATAACGAGTTAATACAAAATATAGAGCATACTCAAGGTTCAAAATGTGTTACTTTGTTATGATGCAAAATTTACATGCAATAAAAGACCTGCTAGTAGAATATATTATGAAGAAGACTCCCAAAAGAGAACATTTGTAGTACATGAGATATTACATGAAGTTAAGGAAATAAACATTTACTAAGTGTGTCATTATAGGTTTTATTGGAGAGGAGAGATACTCAATTGTCCACGTTCATTGCTTCTCAAAGTTGGTGGATTTTTTTGTATTCTTTGAATTCCATTGGATGGGATCCAATTGATGCATTAATGCTGGATACTAAAGAAGCCGAGCCTTTGTTGAGAGATTATACCATGGATTTCATATCCACTCATTCCTCCTCTAAGTCTTGGATTATCTTTTTCTATTGGACTAATATGTTCATTATTATAACATTTCGATATATTTTCTAGTGCAAAAGATCATGTGATTTAGTGGTAATTGAAAATATTGAAGTTTGGTTCCCATTGATGAGATACTATTGTTGATAAAGGAATCATCAAATTTCCTAATTGTGACACTGACAAGCAGAGTGACCATTGTCTATATCAATTGAAAAGAGGGGTAGTTTCATTTTTACAAAAGTTATCCACTCAAAATTGGGACATGAGAGGGGGTATTTGTCCATAAAATTGCATTAGAGGGTTAATATGTTCTTAAGAGGTAAGGATGTACCCAATAACGAGAGAGTCACAACCTTTGAGCATACTAAACACCAAGGAATTAGATTAGAGATATTGGCCTATAGATCCATATCAAGGATAATTTTAGGGGCGAATATTAGCCTAGTGGGCTATTTTTCCATGTTTTTCTCTCAAAAAAGATTCGCCATTTTGCATTTTTTGAAGCCTTGTTTTGCCCAATTTTGATGCGGTAAAATTTTTTCACCCAAAAAATTGCCAAATTATTATATAAACGATATAAAATCCTTGGAAATTAAAATATTTTTTGAAAAATATCGCCAATCATTTTATAGTTGGTGTTTTAAGAATTTGTAATATTCACCAACATTTATACACTTTTAAATAAGTATGGTTTCTTAAAATCACCCCTAATCCATGTATGAGAGGATCAATTTGAGGCAATTTTCCATAGGAAACCACTCACATGATATAGAGTGAATTCAACATATATTCCCCAAAATTATTGATAGAAACAAGTTACAGCAAAGTCACAAGGCAAGTGAGGAGCTTCATTTCCAAACCAAACAAACCACAACATCCAAGAATAAAGGGGAACCATAAATATTATAGTTGGGAATTAATACCACTAAAACCAAAATAAAGCTAAATCACATAGGTTGCTAAAATCCATCACAACTAGAGTTTTCCTTCTCCAAATCTAGACTAGGGTCAAGTTTTGGAAAGTACAAAAATCACAAATACACATGAGGTGATGTGATACATAAATTCAAATGTAATATGATGCCAAATTTGTGGTATATGTGAGGGAAGAGTTCCTATTAAGGCACCCTTCCATCCTCTATTGACTCAAGTTAATGTAGTTTGATGTAGCTTCTCCATTGCATAGGGTGACATGCAACATATAATTGAAACTTAGGGGATGGGGTGAGGAATAATGTCCCCTCTTTACATAATTTTCATTCTTCTAACCTTGTATCTTGGTCATCAAGTAGGTCTTCTTACTGATTTAGCAAACTGAGTATGTAGAAAAATTGGTTTTTGTCAAAGAATTGGCTTTCCTTTTGAATAATGGGTATGATTATAGCTAGAATGATGTATTTAGGAGGTGAAGAATCCTCAATGACTCCTTAGAAGAGAGGATAGGATTTCAATTGGATATTCATTTCCATGCCTAGAACCAAAGAAAATGGGATTGTTTGAGTTCCTTCAATATTGATAATGACTCCCCCTGCACCTTCCAACCCTGGATTTCTTTTGAATGCTTTGTCAAAGAATAGTCTGTGTTTTTGTTTCCAATCTGATTAGTATTTGAATTCTTCATCCTCGTTTCAATTTTGGCAATGATATTCTTTTCTTATGTGGATGTTTATTGACTTGGTTAGATCTATATCAATCAAGAGAATGACTATTAACAAATCCATTTATTTAGCGTCAAGAAACAATGCTTGATGCCAAGCCAATACCTTGATTTTGATCACTTCTACCTGTTGATGCCTCGGTAGTGTAGGTGCTGGAATGGTGTCCAAGGAAAACAACAGGGGATGAAAACCCAACCAAATGATTTAGATAATCCTACGCAAGTATTACCCTATCTGTTATAGCTGATTTTACCACTCCAGGTGAATCACTCTGGTATGGCCTTCCCCTGTCCCTCTGCAGACTCCTTAGACCCCTTGGACCATTTTTTGTCCTTTGATGTTTCCTAGACCATCCCTATAAACATGTGAAAAATGATACACACGACTTTTAAACCCCTAATTGCGTATATAAGCGGGTTTGACCCCTAAAACCACGTACATCGGGATGTGTACAAAATCCAAATCCTTTTGGAGTTTTCCTTGACATGGATCCGACTCACTTGAGTCCTGGCCTTCCATATGCCTTGAGATCGCTCGGATTCGACCTTTCATTACCCCTTTGAAAAGCTATATAAGGAACTCTTTGGATATATTGAAGGCATAAGAGAATTGAGAGCAAAGAAACTATAGTCCATTGTTGCTGGAACTTGTGCTTGAGTCTGCATCCCTTTGTCCCTTGGAGCACTTTTGTGTTCTTGCCAAGCTTGCCTTTTGCTTGTGAGATTGCTATCGAGAGATGGAGGATTGAGGTGGTGGAGGCCCAAGTGGGGGATTCAGTTTCTCCGATTCGCAGATGTGCTAATAGAGGTTGTATCCATTGTAATCTCTGATTTTATGTTAATAGAAATATCTTTTCCTATCCAATAATGTATGTTTGAATGAACATTTTATCCATGGATGACTTGAAATTCTTATACATTGTTGATTATATATGATAGAATATATATAACACCAATCTATATAGTATGCTTGTCTTATTTACTTGTTGTTGAGGAAGTGATTCATCAATTCAAGCTGAAGTTGGAAAGCTCAACGGGGATCTACTTCAACCGTCTGGAATAAGGTACGAGGTCTGATCCTTTAGTGTTAGATATTTGATTTCTATTGCATATTGGAAAGGATTGATTTCTGGAGTCAAGCTGTCTGTTATGGTACCCCAAGCCGTAGGAATTTCTCTCCGTAACAGAATTGGCGACTCTGCTGGGGAGTTCCTAGTAGTTGTCCTTTGGGGGTTTTCTATCGGCATTCAATGACTTTGAATTGCTCCTTTTCTCTTGTTTCTGTGTTGGGTCTGGGGGAATGTTTGCCTGGTAGTGTCTGATTGGTGTGAATTTTGTCTCAGCTTGTCTATTTGCCCTTATTTTTATGCACCTTTCTTTCTATACGCGATTTTTTAACTCACAGTCATGTATATACGCGGGTTTCACTGCTATTTCTGCGTACACACGCGGGTTTACTGCGAACAATCACGTGTATTCCCTTAGTTTTTCCTTATAGAGGAAGATGGATTGTTGCTGGGTGAATTTTGATGATTGCTGAGTCTCCTTTGATACTGCTAGAGTCTGTATACACCTCTATTTCTGACCAGAGATGTTTTTTTTAGGGTAAAATTTCTTTTTTGAAGAATTTTCTTGTCATTGCATTTTCAATTTTTTGTTTTGGGATTAGTGCATTAGATTTCTTTTACCTTAGTACTTTGCTTGAGTGCTGCTTGAGTGTGCTTGCAGATTCTGGGGGTTGTAGAGCCATTCTTTTGCTTTAATATCTCATTTTTATTGCAAAAAATCCAAAATATTTGCTTATCATCATGCATTGCATCTTGCATTTTCCATAGTACTTGCACTAGATTTGCTTTGGAGTATTAGTCAAGATTTCATATAGGAAAGATTGCACCTATCATTCAAAGAAAATTGCGCATTTCACGTAGTAGCATACCCTATTTTTCATGGACACAATGCATTTGCATTGATTATTAGGTGTGCATTTTGCTTCATGTTGTGTCATAATGCCATTAGTTGCATGACCATATACCTCTTTTGAGTAATAAAGCCAATTAAAATAAACGCTTAATTAAAATGAACTACACTATTTTATTTGATAGGGTTCACCAATAAGATTAGGTTTTAGGGTCTTGGAATAGTTCATTGTGAGTAAATTCTCCAAGACCACTAAACAACAACATGTATGTGTCTGTCCAGGTGAGTGTGTGAAATTCCTTGGTATAACCAGTGTTTCTCAGGATCCTCCTCTCAAAAGGGAGTTAAGCACGAGGCAGTGTGAGTGGTTATTGATTGGGATGACCCCTAGTCATAACTGAGTAGCACTGGAGATATTTCCAGGATTGTATTCGTATCTGGGGGCTCTTTCGAGAGTTTTGGGCTTTGCTACCCTGCCCATACGGTCAATGCCACCTGCGACTGTCTGCTTGAGCATTGATTATATTGAGGTGACCTTAATGGCCTTACCTAGGATATCGAGGGGGTACTCTGCAGGGGTTATTCTGCGGGTGTCCTGGCTAGGTTGGGGTCGGACAACATAGTTGCTTTACGCGTTGAAGCTTAGGGCCACAACAATTGGTTACGTACCTCCGCTTGTTGTGTATGGGAGTCTCAAGCCTCTCCTAGGCGAGACATACCTGCTTCATTCGGGAGCTCACTTATCCTACCCTTGATTGCTTGTGTTTGGCTTTAGATTTTCTTGGTGATTTCTCTGCGCACATTAGCTTGCCTAGGGTTTACGTAGATAGACAATCTTTTATGTTTTTTGAGTAATTGTGGATTTAGGTGCGGCGCCTCGCCATTCTCATCATTTGGTAGGACTTCCACCTTCTATTTCTCCTCCTCCTTTGGGAGAGAGAAATAGACAATCCAGGTGGACTACCTCACACATTGATTCTCACACAATGGGAGACCATGTAGAAGGTATTCCTGAACCACCTTCTCCCATTCAAGTGGATGATGGGGATTTTACTCCTAACTATGATCCTTCACCTGATTTGATTGAGTTAGGTCCTATAATTTCTGAGATAGGTACTTTTCATGATAGACCTACTTACTCTAGTGTTGATCCCCCATTGACACATCGCTGGTATGGAATGCCGGAAGATGATGAGACTCATTTTGAACACGCGAGCACCAGTTATGGTAGTTATGGTATGTCTGTTTTTCCCACACATGATTTGACATTCCATGTCGAGTTTGAGTTTGAGTCTAGCACTATGCCTGGGGGCACTCTCATTCCTTACCATGCAGAGAGGTTTGGGAGCACAAGTCACATTGTACCTTCCATCTCGACGGTGGAAGCTACATCACATATTCCTCCCAGGTCTAGGGTTAGTGATCCTATTAGGATACCAGATCTAAGATGAGTGACTATAGGGAATAACACATACATAATTACACAGGTCCCTTTGTCCTCTATCCCTAGTTCTTCGAATGTTCACCCTTCACCTCATTCACGTGGTCCTTTGGGCAAGAACGTTGCTACGAGTCATGTCCATACTGCGGTTACTCGACCAATTGTGTCTCAGGTTAAAGTACCGCCCGTTGTTTTAGGAGGTCATGTTCATACTTCTAGAGTTCATATTACTACTTCCGGAGTGTATACTCCTACTTCCGGAATGTATATTCCTACTTCCGAAGCGTATATTCCTACTTACAGAATGTCTCATGGGACATATCATGCAATGAATTATGGACCCTATTATGGGATGCAGTATGGACAGGGTTCTTCACCTTATGGGTGCAGGTATCAACAACCCACTTACTCTCCAAATTACAGCTTTGTAGCTCCGAATAGTCAAGGTACACCACTCTATGGTGCTTCCATGCCACCCTATACGGGTCAGAAGGGAGGAGGGCACTATGGACAAGGCCATGGTGGTTATGGTAATCAGACCTATGTGAATCAGAACTATCAGGGAGCAGTCCATCAGCCTAATCATCCTAGGATCCCTTTCCTCACAACGCTGAATATTCCTGACTTGTCGAGATTGACGAATGATCCTATAGCTCATGACCCTGATTGGCCGGCTGTCCCTACTAAGATTCCCTCAGACATACCCAAATTCGAGGGCAAACCGAGAGAGGATCTGAGCGAACAAGTTACTACCTTTCACAATTGGTGCTCTTCGAATTCCTTACACTAGGACTCAATCCGTTTAAGGTTGTTTCAACGCACCCTTATAGGGCCTGCTGCGAAATGGTATGTAGAGCTACCTAGGGGGGCATTCACTTTGTTCGATGACCTAGCGATGAATTTTATTAACCACTTCCAGCTACTAGTACGTTATGACGTTGGTACAGAACTCTTGTCAACATTTCAGTAGGATAAAGCCACACATATCTCAGATCATATCCAAGAGTGGCGTAGATGGAAGAGGTTGATTAAAGCCTTTATACCATCGAAATTCCTCCTCAAATGGTTCCTTAAGTCGTTATTGACTTATATAGCGAAGGATGTTTCTACATCCGGAGTGCAAAATGAGGAACAAGCCATTTTTAGGGTGCAGGAACTGGATTTGATTTATGCTCAATCCGGTGTGTTATATGAGATCATTCCCAATGCTTTGCGTTCTAGTTTTGACCCCAAAGTTAAACCTGGACCACATGCCGATGGCATTGTTGGTTGTGCGAGTGCTAAACCTACAGATTTGATTACAAAACAAGTCAGTCAATTGTCAATCAACCAATATACTTTGGGACAACCCACGACTTCATCTCAACCCACCCAAATGGCGAGTGTGCTTTTGTTGCAAACGTCAGACCAGAAGGGTAACCAGCAGCCCAGACGAAATAAAAATAAGGGTAAGAACAATTGTAAGGGTGGGAATAGGAATGGAAATGATAATAATAATGACAAGAATTCCTGTAATGCTGGGGGGGACAAGCAAGCTAAACATAAGGTTAAATTTCCTTCCAAGTTGTGTAAGGAAGATCACCTCACTTACTTGTGCCCTCGTATTGATGAAGCCTCGAGATTCTTAGCACAGGGCCCAACTGTGCTAACTAACCCTTTACCTCACAATCAAAATATGAACTCGAGGACCCATGATCAATATGGTGGTGATCAAGATCCGCCAGAGGGTAGTGGTCGTGGTTGCATTAACATGGTACGTGCTGTGAAAGTTGTGACCCATGCGAAGGACTATGGTTCATCACAACCCAACCCAGGAAAGGAAATTTATCCACCAGGGACTCCTTTGCGTACTGAAAAACCTGTGGATAAACCTGAAGCTACACCTTGCATTCCTAAGGGATTCCTTAAGCGCTCGGGGCACAATCCTAATGCCCGAGCCACCCATAACTATTCTGTTGTCGAGGATTTGGGCCACACTCCTTGTCCGATGTATGCACTAGAAGTACTTCAGAGTTGTCCTTCGCAAAGGAAGGCTTTGCTTTCTGCCCTTGGTGTGAATGATGATAATTCTTCCTCTGTGATTAAATTTGAAACCGAAGGACTTCAACCTCTCTTGCCTTACTATGTGTCTCTTTTGATTCAGATAGAATGTCTTAACATGACCATCAAGTGCACTGTGATTGACAAAGGCGCTGTTACTTCTGTGATGTCTTTATCATGTTGGAAGGGTTTAGGTTCCCTTGAGTTGTCTAAATCTGCGACCATATTAACTGTGTTTGATGGGAGATCATTTAGGCCACACGGGATCCTTCCTTCCCTTAAGGTCTGTTTGGGAGGGAAGACCATTGCGATAGAGGTCAAGGTGGTTGATGCGCCCCTTGACTACAATCTCTTGCTGGGTAGGAATTGGATGTACAGTATGTAAGTCATAGCTTCTTCCCTATTTCACGTTGTATGCTTTCCATTTAGTGAGAAGATAGTTACAATTGATCAAACGTCATTCAAGAATCCATCGTTTACCACATTTTCGGGAGCTTCGATCCCGATTGTCGAGCACTCTCAGCCGGCAACTGGGAGTGTGGGTGTGGGCATGTATCCATCCCATATGGAAAATTTTAGTTTCCCTGCACCTATCCTTATGATAGGGTCTAGTTCCAGTGAGGCTTCGACATCTATGAGATTGGTGTCTTTTCGCATGAGTCATATGGAAGATCCTTGGAGTCTTCCTACACCGAATACTTCGAGTGAGCCCATATTGATGGATGTGCCGTTACCTGCAAGTATGGTAGCTTATCAAGCTAATCTTGAGTGTGTTGCAAAGCCTAGTCCTTCCTCTTTGCGAACAGAGGAGGAGGACCCATATGTGTTACCTGCATGGGCAGTACAGTCTTCTCACGCGCACGACTGCCTTGATAGTGTTTTTTTTTTAGACGAAGCGATTATTGAGGCCATGTCGGGAGTTGAGCCACCATGGGAAGAGATCCATCATAGATCTTACTTTCTTCTTGAGTTTGACTGCTTGGAGCGTGAGGACTTTAGGGAGGTTCTTAGCGAGAGAATTGGTAGTCCCATGGTTCCATTAAGCTCTCCTAGTCTGATGGATGATGGAAAGATGGAAAATATATCTCCAACGATTCCTATCAATATCTCTCATGATCCTGGCAGGATAGAGAATGTCTATATTGGGGCAGAATGTTCCCATGCTGAGATTCAAGAATACACTGAGCTGTTTAAAGAATTTTGTGATATCTTTTCTTGGTCTTATGATGAAATGCCAGGTATCGACCCTCACATTGTTGAACACGATATTAATACTTATCCCAACGCTAAGCTTGTTCGACAATGCTTGCGTGGAGTGAATCCTAGGAAAGCACCTGCGATTAAGGCAGAGATAGAGAAACTGTTGAAAACCAGTTTTATCTATCTCGTTCCCTTTACGGAGTGGGATTCAAACCTCGTTCCGGTTGACAAGAAGTAGGGAGTGATCCGCATATGTACTGATTTCCGTGATATGAATCGTGCCTGTCTTAAGGAAAATTTCCCCACACCATTTATTGATCAGATTTTGGATGAGTGTGCGGGTAATGAGGTTTTTTCCTTTATGGACGACTTTTCCAGATACAATCAGATACAAATTAAACCTGCATTTATTTGTCCTTGGGGAACTTTTGCATATCAGAAAATGCCTTTTGGCCTTCAGAACGCCGGAGCTACTTTTCAGCGGGCCATGACCTTGATCTTCCATGATCTCAAATCAATTATCGAAGTATTTTTGGATGACCTTACTGCTCATTCTCGTATGAGAATGTGTCATTCCTATCATTTGAGATTGGTATTCAAAAGGTTCCACCATTATTTGGTCAGGTTAAATTCTCACAAGTGCATCTTTTGTGTGAATTATGGTCGCTTATTAGGATTCATCATTTCTAAAGAGGGTATAAGAGTCAACCCTTTGAAGGTTGAAGCAATACTTTAGTTGTCTCCCCTGAAAAATATTTGTCATCTTCAATGTTTGCAAGGCATGGCAAACTTCTTACGGATATTCGTTGTCAATTTTGCCAATTTGACTAGAGGCTTCATGCATCTTTTGAAGAAGGACACCACATTTTGTTGGGATGAGTGAGCCCAAGAGTCCTTTGATGTGCTCAAGTGAGCCCTAGCATCGGCCCCGATGATTAGTCCCCTAGACTATAGTCGTGATTTCCTACTTTATGTGGCAGCATCCATGGAGATGATTGGTATGGTTTTGGTTCAAGAAGATGAGGAGCTCCAAGAGCATGTCATATACTATTTGAGTCAGAATCTTATTGACATGGAGATCTGTTATTCTCATGTTGAGAAGCTTGCCTTAGCTACCGTACATGCGGTTCAAAGGTTGAGACATTATATTCTCCTTCGCTAGACCTTAGTTGTAGCCCATGTCAATCCGTTTCAATTCATCCTCACTTGAAGGATGATTGGGGGAAAATATAATAAATGGATTGTCATCCTGCAAGAATTTGACCTCAAGTTTGTTTCGGCAAAATCGAAGAAATCATTAATTTTTGTGGAGATTATATCGGATTTCCCAAGTGAGGCCGAGGAGTTGGTTTGTGAAGATACATTATCGATGAGCACATATTCTTAATCTCAACTTTAGACCCATGGTATGGGAATATCATTATATATTTACAAACATTGAAGGTCCCTACTTAGCTTTCACACGATGAATGATGACGGTTACGTCACGTGTCTAGGAATTACCTCATAGTGGATAACACTTTCCGTCAGGTAGATTCCATTTTACGTCATTGTTTAACTCATGAAGAGGTTGAGGTAGTGCTGAATGATTGCCATGGAGAGGTGTGTGGTGGTCATTTATATGGGATTTCTACAGCCCAAAAAATCTTAAGAGCGGATTATTTCTGGCCGTCGATCTTTAAGGATTGCGTAGATGCGGTCAAGAGGTGCCATCCTTTCCAGGTGTTTGCACGTAATATGTGCTCGAAACCTGCCCCGTTAGATCCCATCATCACCGCCGTTCCCTTCACTAAGTGGGGGCTTGATTTTATGGATTGCAACCCAGCTTCAGCTGGGGGGCATCATCATATCATAGTGGCTGTTGACTACTTCACGAAATGGGATGAGGCTATGCCTATATTTAAATCCGACGGTGAGATAGCTGTGCACTTTGTATTCAACCAGATTATTACTCGGTTCGGGATTCCGAAAGAGCTTGTCACTGACCATGGCTCGCACTTTCAAAATCGTATGATGGAAGAGTTGGCATCAAAGTTAGGGTACAAACAAGAGCATTCCTCCTCTTACTACCCTCAAGCGAATGGACAGGTAGAAGTAGTGAACAAATCACTCAAATCTATTCTCCAACGAACCATCGCACAAAGCAAGAATAATTGGCACATTATGTTATATCCTGCTTTGTGGGCATATAGAACCGCTGTTAAGACTACCACGGGTTTTTCTCCATATCAACTTGTACATGGAGTGGAGTCAATATTTCCGGTTGAGTGCGAGATTCCTTCTTTGAAGCTAGCCATAGAGCTCTTACTAGACACTTTCCCATTGGAGGAGCGTCTGGTCCACCTTGAGCAACTTGATGAGCAGCGTCGAGATGCCTTGGTGGCTCTAGAATTAAATAAGTGTTGCATAAAGGTCTAGTACAATAAGTCTGTCCATCCAAGGGGGTTTAGTGAGGGATACTTGGTCCTTTTGTGGGATCAACCGAAAGAACCCTTGGGGGCAGGAAAGCTTAACCCCATGTGGTGTGGTCCTTACGTCGTCAAACGTGTGTTAGAGAAGGGCGCTTATGAGTTAGTGGATTATGAGGGAACGGCCTTGGGGGAGCCTAGAAATGGGCTCTATCTCAAAAAGTACTATGCATGATTTTCAGCCAAGGCTGGTTATTGTATATTATTGTACAACTTTGCATAGGTAGGTCTTTTTCTTATAGTGATCGGGTTTGTGATTAGTTTCCGTTTCTTTTGGCAGATGTCAATGGAATCTTCCAACTTCATAGGATTCACGGATGGTGTGAGCCTTCACACTCAACACTCAGCTTCTGCTGCTTGGGTGATTTATACTCCTACGGGTCAGGTATTTTCTTTAGGAGGCATATATTTACAGCCATCTTCAAACAATGTTGTTGAATATAGTGCCGTTATTGAGCTTCTATGGGATGCCATTTTACACGGCGTTCTCTCTCTTGAGGTATGTCTTGATTTGGAGTTAGTAGTGTCATAGCTTAATGGTTTGTACCATGTTAGAGATCCGACATTATTAAGAAGATTCTTACATGTGATATTATTAGAACGACAATTTGACAATATAACATACATACATGTTGCAAGAATTAATAATCAAGTTGCTGAATCATACACTAACTACGTGTTAGATTGGCATTTGTTTCATACACAATAAGCTCATCACAAACATAAATTTTTACACATGTAGATAAACAAACCGATCATCATAAAAGTTTTTATAAACATCCAAAATGTGGTAATACATAGTGTCATAATACAAAAATGGGGCTCTCGAGCCACCAAGATATAATACACGGTAATACAAAATGTATCACTCCTAGGTATCTAAGCCTGTCGAGGAGGAGAGGGGTTGTGATCGTGGAATGTCACTACGGCTCTAGCTAGCCATCGAAATAGCTGCACCCATGCTCGTGGTACACCCACCACCTGGCACTGCATGGCCTCAGGTAGGTCCTCGACTTGCGCCATGGGTACTCTATGTGTTAGCCTCATGAAGTTGGTATGAATGCTTTGGAGCATTCGCTCCACAATCACACCCGTGATATCGTCTCCTCTTCCCATTCGTCTATGATGAGGGAAGCCTTCAGGCCACTGTGGTCCCACATCTGCATGCATATGGTAGATGTCACTATGTGTTGTCACCCAAAAACATGTCTTTTGATTTCACATAATCAGAAAACACAAAAAAATTAAATAACTCAAAATTTTTAAAAAGAGGGTTGAGATCTGTTACCTATGTCACTGTATGCTGATCCTGGTGGTAGTGGCATGTCCGAGTCTCCCCGAAAATCTATCCCCGCATAGGGGTAGTGATCGATGGAAACTATTTGTCGTCGCCACCATGGGAAGAAATCAGCTGGATAGGGGTTGGACACCCTACCTCCACCCAGTCTGCACATCGTATCTGCCCAACATCGTTGGGTCGGATCTCGAACCCCGTGTAGAGGAACGTCAACTCTAGGGCTCAATCCTGGAACATGCTCGAAGAAAAACGTGCTCAGTATGCTGTTGAAACTGAAGTTTCGCACTCTGCCCATCTTGCACTCACTACGCTGGTGTTTCATGTTTCCCAGTAGCGTAGTGCTCCAATTGTATACCATGAGTCTCATGCACTCCACTGCATAGAACATCAGAGGCCGTAAGGCTTGGTGGAGTGAAGCCAAGCCTGCTATCTTGCTGAGTGTCAGTAGGATGGCCTTCAGGCCCAGCACCTGTCTGGAGTTAGTTGGGATGTAACTCCCCACCTTCTCTTTGTCCGGATAGTAGTACACCACAATGTACTCATTTATAGTCAGGCCACCTTTGGGCTCGCAAGAACGTAGGTTCACCACTTCCCCCCGTTAGGAAAGTCCAGTAATAAAATATATGTCCTCCACTTCTATGGTGAGGGACATCCCATCTATCTGGAATTACTCTGAGTCTGGATCCCAGTAGTCCACTAACATCTGCAATAGTCTTGGTTTGGGCCTTAAGTCACCAAGACACCAAAATTTGTAAAGGCCACATGCATGTAACGCTTATTGAGCCATTAGATCTGCCCTTAGTGCCTCTTCTACATCACCATGTTCATGTTCTCTCCATTCTAGGACCATCCTGCACAAAAAATTTGAAGTTTGTCCATTAAAACACTTAAAAAATATTAAGCGCGACTGCATACGCGACTTTTTTCCAAACAGTCGCTCATGTACACGGCTTTGGGGGCATTTTCCGAGTATATCCAGCCCTATACGAGGAAAAACCCTCGATTTCCACATGGGCCGTAGCACCTATTTTAGAATGGCCTAGAAAATCAAATACACCATGGAATTTGACAAAATTTGCATCAAAATGAAAGAGTAGAGCATGGGTGAGTACCTGGAAAAAACGGTAGTGGATTCTGCCGGCTGGATCTCCTGGAATTCGCTGTTGAAGTTCTGAGCTCAAATGGGTAAAAATTTCAAATGTTTGATAATGTTTTGAATTTTTTACTATTTATAGAAAATTTTCAAAATTTTGAATTTTTTTACCCCCTTTCCTATAGTTTGGACTGTTTTTGGACTAATTTATGATGTAGGAGACCTTTTTGAGTGCCGTTTCAGCCGTTGGATTGACCCGTTTGTGCCGATTTCAGGTATGATGTCTAAACTGGCATATAGGTTAGGTTTCATCACCGTTTGCATTTTGCATGACCTTATGACCGTTCCATTATAGCCTTAGGTACGAACCCACTCGATTATGTCATGGAACCTTTTTGCTATTTTAGAAGTGGCATGATATAAGTGGTAGAGCTTGACCTTACATGGGTACCCCAATTAGCGCCTTATTTGCATTTGGTGCCCATGCTGACATTTTGTCCCTTAGGGTGTGGGAGTCCGTTGTATAGTATTTCCATGACATTTCGTAAGAGCCTCATACTCCTCTTGATATTTTTCTAGTCTATTTCCCTCAGGACTCCCTTATATCAAGTTGTAATTGCATTATCATGAGCTTTTCTTGCCTTATTGAGCCTTACACCGGCTTCCCTAACATTGAGTTTCAGCCATATAGCCCAAGCTTGTCTCATGTCTAGCCATGCAGAGCCATTTTATATATCCTTTACAGCTTGAATCCCTATTTTTACCGGGAGGGGATTTTCCCCCGAGTGTCGCTATCCTACACATGTATCCTTGCATTGAGCATAGGTATGTTCCACTGCTTGGAACTAGTTTGTTTGCCCATATGACACTCATCTCCTCCTAGTCTGTAACTATAAAGCCGTTTTATTCTTTTTCAAGCTTTTTAAATATTTGAAAACGTCCAAAAAAATAAAAAAACCAAAAATCCAGACAAGGAAAGATGTTATCTTTTGGCAGCTATTGAGTTGTGTTGCCTTCGAACAGAGCACTCTTTATCACATCCATTGGTTGGGTTTATAGTTTTACTTTAGGAGATGTACTCATTTATATGAGTTTATCTCCACCGAATGGTGAAGATTCCAGTCCCAATGGAGCCTCTGTCGATGCCTCCTATGTCACAGAGATGTCCCAGTTTTGTGTATCGAGTCTATGCTACCTTTATTCAGTCACCATTCATCGTTATGCTCTTGTTTGAAGGAAGTTGAAACCTGAGTCGGTCATTCCTCAGTTATCTTGACTTTGCATGTCGGCCATTCCTAGTACAGTTACTGGTTCATGCACATTATGATCAAGTCCTTCCACATTATATAGCTTTGCTGAGTACCTCATGTTGGATGGTGGGGGATGCCTTAATGCCCTCCTTCCAGCGGATTTCATCCCATCGAATTTAGATCATTTATTCCGGGATTGGAATCTAGAGTCATTTTTGAGTGCCTTGGGACTTGCAGTCATCAGTGGCAGGTTCTCTCGCTATCGTCAGTATTTGGGAATACATCAATGTCCCTTGATCGATGGATCCTCTCAAGTGTTCGACCTCAACACATTTATTCACACTTGTTAGTTTGCACTCTAGTACCTTGATTCCCATTTTCATTATCAGTGGGTGATCTCGCATCTGTTAACGGTATACATCAATGACTGGTAATCAGATGATGGACTACTATGTTCGACCTCGACACCTCTATTCACATAGTAGGACATGTACTCATAGCGGTTTATGTAGAAGACCTTCCAGATTGGTGGCATCTCTTATATGCTACCTCCTTGATCGTGCCAGTGTTCATGAGATTTCAGCTCTCGTGACTTGATTCCAGTATATGTCAGACATTTCCAGCTATTATGGAGATCTTGACCCATTATATATCTTTAGCCATTATGGAGATCATGATCCTTTGTATATCTTCATCATGGAGGTTCTGATCTATGTATATTGTACGTGGTGATGACCACTTATGTGATATTTTGTATTGTGCCTATTCATGGACATTGTACTCTTATGTATCTGGGACTGCTATATGTATTTGCAGTTATGTGCAGAGTTGTATCATTGTACTATGCTGATTGGGTGGCTGGTCTTCCATTTGGGATCCTTCATCACTCCACTTCTGGGATGGACTTATAATGTATTTTGGCCATCGTATGATCCATCTGACCTCACACATTAGGGGGCATCTGTTATAGCTGATTTTACCACTCCAGGTGAATCACTCTGGTATGGCCTTCCCCTGTTCCTCTGCAGACTCCTTAGACCCCTTGGACCATTTTTTGTCCTTTGATGTTTCCTAGACCATCCCTATAAACATGTGAAAAATGATAGACGCGACTTTTAAACCCCTAATCGCATATATACGTGAGTTTGGCCCCTAAAAACGCGTACATCGGGATGTGTACAAAATCCAAATCCTTTCGGAGTTTTCCTTGACATGGATCCGACTCACTTGACTCCTGGCCTTCCATATGCCTTGAGATTGCTCAGATTTGACCTTTCACTACCCATTTGAAAAGCTATATAAGGAACTCTTTGGATACATTGAAGGCATAAGAGAATTGAGAGAAAAGAAACTATAGTCCATTGTTGTCGAAACTTGTGCTTGAGTCTACATCCCTTTGTCCCTTGGAACACTTTTGTGTTCTTCCCAAGCTTGCCTTTTGCTTGTGAGCTTGCTATCGAGAGATGGAGGATTGAGGTGGTGGAGG
>LPNX010999195.1:49441-185287 GCA_001517045.1 Pseudotsuga menziesii
TATATATATAGTATGCTTGTCTTATTTACTTGTTGTTGAGGAAGTGATTCATCAATTCAAGCTGAAGTTGGAAAGCACAACGGGGATCTACTTCAACCGTCCAGAATAAGGTATGAGGTCTGATCCTTTAGTGTTATATATTTTATTTCTATTGCATATTGGAAAGGATTGATTTCTGGAGTCAAGCTATCTGTTGTGGTAACCCAAGCGATAGGAATTTCTCTCCGTAACACTATCCTCGAGCTATTTGGTGTGGTTAACACCCACAGATATTCGGCCTCCACTTGCACTCTTTAAGTTGGTGATTTTTCTCCTTAAAAGGGAGACTTTGAACTAAATCTGGAACTAATCCTAAATGTAACTTGAGTGCAATCTAAAGTTAATAGTTCTGCAACTACGAGAAGAAATTCTATAATTATAGAAATGAAGATTTAAACCAAAGATATTAAAATAAAATACTAATTAAACTAAAATCTAATTGATAGCCTATCTAATAATATATCCCAGGAGCCTAATTTAAGAGAATTTTAACCCATATAAAAGATAATTACTACATTTCTTAAAGAAACCCAAACAACTCAACAATTTATAGGCACATTTGTTTTTCTACAAAAATGAACAATAAGAAATTATTGCATTTTGGAAAATACTGTTTATAAGTTAAACCTCTCATCATTTATCATAATCAGATTAAACAAACTTGCCACAAAAAAATGCAGTAAAACATTAGCTACAAATGTTGTATAGAGAATGTTCAAATCTAATTATTAATTCAAATGAGAAAATATAGAAAAATCCAATATACCTTAGATGAATTATTGTTGTAGTGGTTTTTGGTCTTTTATTCTAGCTTCAATAAAAAATTACAGAGCTTCATAATCCTCCCAGAAATCCTGTGGACAGAACCTTCGTACATTATCCCTTGAATTTTTTTTTACAAAATATTGCAGAGAAGAAAACATTCATTTTTTGGTATGAAGGTCTCTCCCTGACAGCGTCTCCTCAGTTCTGAAAGAGAAATATTTCCAGCTTTGTCGAATGCCTCTCCCCCCTATTT
The DNA here is from genome assembly GCA_001517045.1 of Pseudotsuga menziesii. Classification (NCBI taxonomy): domain Eukaryota; kingdom Viridiplantae; phylum Streptophyta; class Pinopsida; order Pinales; family Pinaceae; genus Pseudotsuga; species Pseudotsuga menziesii. Next base: position 50,499 of record LPNX010999195.1, read on the forward strand.
CTCAGAATGATGAGGTCGAATTAATAGTAGTGAAGAGTAGTGGGAAGGATAATATCAAATCCCCATATGTCTGGTTCGTTCAACTATGCTTTGTTCAACTATGCAAAAACGACCAGAATAAATTTCTGCAAAATCACCTCTATTCAGTCACATTTTTCTCCGAAATTGTTGATAGATTTGCAAAATTGTCTACTTAAAGGGGTAAATGAGCCCATTTGGGAAGTGGGTTTTCAACCATTTGATCAAATTCCTCACGGTTTGCTCACAATCCTCCACACAAAAACATGACTTCTACAGGAGCACGATCCGTTTTTAAACTTCATCCTTCACAGCAACAACAAATTAGGGTTTAGTGAAATACTATGCATTAACATTGTAAATAGCATGATATATTAAAGTTAATTACATAAATAAATTATTAATATTGTCTTTCAAACAGTATATTGAATATAATTTAAACAATAATAATAATTTTATCAACAAGCAAAGCTAATTATTCATTGTAAAATATAATACTTTGCTTAATGAAAAGTGATTGACTCTTTCTATTATTTGGTGTACACCCTTTATTTCACAAAATAAAATCTTAGCACCTAGTTCATTACAACTTAGTCGAATCAATGGTTACCAATTCGCGGGAGATTACAAGTGAAAATCACAATTTGAAAATTGAATCACAAAAAAAAGAATGGAGAAGCTGAATGATCATTGAAAACACAAAACCGTCCCAACCATTGGATCAAGGAGAATCCACATCAGAGATTTAAACTTGCAAGATGCATATTCCCCGCAATCCACAATTGCGAGACGCGGGAATGCAAAATGCTCTTACATTTTAACTAATCTTTCTGCAATCCACAATTTGCGGGTTCTGGGTTGCAGAAACATACAACACAATTTATTAACCCAACTACTCTCCGCTATCCATAATTTGCAGGTTGCGGGATGAAAAGTTCAAAACATTTACAAAGCAATCCCGCAATCCGCAATTTCCAGATGCGGGTTGCGGGAAGGACACACTTTTGGGAAAAATTAACTCCTTCTGCAACTCACCAAAACCACACCAAAACACAGACAAATGCATAAATTAAAAAAAAGCGTTAACTAAATCAATCACGACAAAGACATAGAAACCATGATAAACAACATGAGAATCCCAAAATGACTAACTAACTTAAACATCACCTTTTGCATATAAAAATTTGGGCTCTCATGTTTTGGATAAAACATGGGATCTATTGTAGCTACAACACTACCATCATACCTCTGAATTTTATTACAATTAGATGGGGTGGATCCATGCTGTCTTGGAAGATGGCCTTGTTCCTCACAATTCAAACCTTCTAGAAGACACATTTAGGGATGGCATTACAATATATATTGAGCACATATTTGTATGGAAAAGAGCCTATATATTTTTTTATACCAAAGGAGAAACATCTCTTTCTAGTTTTGGGAAAGGTTCTGCTTTGAGTCTATTTCTTGTAGCGCTGATTACCAAATATGTTGAGTGAAGGTGCATTCTAGAAATAGGCGTATTTTTGTTTTAAATATTTATTTACATAAATCACATGGTGCAGGTCCATTTATATCCTCTTTGATAAAATTATCTACCACGAGGAGCTTATTGTGCACCAAAACCCAACAAAAAGGATTGACCTTTTGGAGGCCATCCGTGTTCCAAATGGATTTACAAAGGATCAAACTAGTGGGGGGATTATGAGAGAGAGTTATGGTATATCTTCTTCACCATGTACCCATTTTATCCCCAACCTTGAATCTTGATATTCTAGGGGGGTGCATCCTTTAATATTTTTTATTAAAGGTTAAATCAATTGTAAAAGTTTTGGGTGTGAGAATATCTCCCAACCCATCCAGTGAGATTTTTCAGGAGATCAAATAGAAATATCACTAAGAGTGCGAAATCCACTGCTTCGCACCCAATATCTCAATGGGTGAAATGATTTGATCTACTCAAGGGAGGAGTTTCCATAATACTATATATCCAAATGTTAATATGTTGATCATTACTAGGGATCTAGGTGGATTTATATTGGATTAGAGGAGTGATTGATTTAGTCAATGTCTATTTCTAGGATTCTTTTTTTGTGGTTTAGTAATGATTCTATGTAGATTTTACAATTCCCAAGATGGTTTTTTCTACGAGATCCATTTTCCTCCATTTTGGTTTGTTTGTGGTCATCCTCAAATTTTTTCCAATTGCCATGTTCATCATGTGTGGATCTTTGATTCCTCACCCTTCCCGTTCTTTGGGATATCTAACTATATTCAAATTAATTAAATGGTTTGATTTGACATTAGTCTTACCTACCTACCACAAAACCTACAAATTTCAAAAGATATTTGATTTGAGATGCCCATTGGAGCTAACATTGCTGAGATTTGGAAGAGGGGGAGAGTCAATATAGTATATTTGTTCAGGAAGATTCGACTTGTTGTGTTTATCAACTGAGCACCACAGTGATGGAGATTTCCTTTGATTTTGTTGTTTGTCTTATTCCATACTATTCCTACTGGGTATCTTAGGGAGATAGGCATTCCAAGGTACTTGAAAGAGTATCATATACCAATGCAAGGGAACTTATGGATTGTGGTGATAGAATGGATCAACCGGTTTCTAGTGTTCCAAATGAAATTTTGGATTTTTCCATTGTTGGTTTTTCCTCTTGAAGCATTGGGATAGTGATCAAGGGTGAGATAAAATCTCTTAACTATGATAGTTGAAGCACTTCCAAATAGGAGTGTGTCATTTTCAAATTACAAGTAATTTATTTCCCCGAATCCTTTATTTATGGTGATCCTTGCAGAATTTATTTGAGTATTTACATTTCTAATTTCTTTCTTAATTAATATGCCATAAAGGAGATAATGAGAAACCTTGGTAGAGGACCCTACTGATTTTGAAGAAGAGAAAAGGTTGACCATTAATTAGAGGGGCTATCCATGGTCTTGTGATGCAAGATCAGATCCAATTGACAAGTTGGCGAAGAACCCAAATTTTAGGAGAACATCAACGAGACATGCATGGATAAATTTGTCAAAGGCATTGCCCATACTTTTGATGATCGTACCTCTTTCTTTGATAACACACCTAGAGTGGATGGATTCTTGCACTAGAAAATGATGTAATTGTTTTATCTATTTGGAATGAATCCTCCTATTTAGATAATATTATCCAAGGGAGGATCTTCTCGACACAATTTGAAATAATTTTTGTTAATATTTGATAGGATGTATTACAAAGAGCGTCAGGGAAAAATATGGGGGATGAAGTGGGATTTACCTTTTTCAGTATGATATCCAAGAAGTATGAGTTTGCATTGCCACTTGATTTTTGCTTCTTATGAGAGTATTGGAGAAAGTGTGACATGTCATGCTTTATTGTGGGCCAATCGACTCTGTAGAAATTGATTGGGAAACTATTTGGGTCGAGGGTTTTGTCATGTTTTAGACCCAAGCCAACATTGAGTGTTTTAGATTCCTTTATATCCTTGTTAAGATCTTCATTGTCTGCAACGTTAATTAATGTTGGGACGTGATCCAACATATATTGGTTGATTCCCTACCAACTTCAGTGTACAAGGCTTGAAAATGTTTGTAGGGTTTTTATTTGATTGAATGAAAGTCTTGAAAGGTTTCATTCATTATAATTCATGAAGATAAATTAATAAAATTATGGAACTTTGATTCAGAGTTATAATTTGACATTTCAAAATATTGATGCAAATCCCATCATTAACGACCACCATTTTCCAAAAATAATGCAGTGAAGGGCATTGGAAAGCAATCCAAACAATGGATAGAAATAAAAGATTAGACACTTCTTATTTTATATCATATTGAATTAATTAATTGATTAAAAAATCAATGTAATTAAGCAACCAAAGGAAATTTTGTGTTCTTTTTCGGTTTTTTAATGACGAGTTTCGATGTGTTACTAAGTTTCCTACCGTTATCTTTATTCATGGTGTCTTCAAGTTTTTTACTTTCCACAACCTCCCTGATGTGCCACTTAGTGAAATTATCAATACCAAGCATCATGATTTTAACATCCTTCATATGAATATGGTGCATTGAATTTGCAAAGTATTCTTCTAATCTTTTAAAATGATCGTGAGTGATGTTTTCACAATGCTCCTTTCATCCTATATTGAAAAGGATGACTAGTTTACCCAACATATGTTTTCCCACTTGAGCATGGGATGAAGTACACCCCCCTTTTATGTTTGTGATTAACCATGTATTTTTCTAAATCCAACATCCTTCAAAGGGAGTTGGGAGGGGTGAAAGAGACCTTGATTTCTCTTCTTATCATTATGATAGATTTTTTTTAGTTGTGCCTTTGGTATATGGAAGCGTGGTCCTTGGTACCATGGTATAATCATAGCCTATATCCATATTATTATGAAGTTTTTGGATGAAGTTCCTTATCTAGTTATCATGGTAGCCATTTTCCTTACTCATTACTGAGAGATGTTGCGTTTCTTATTCAAGGTGTTCTTGATAATATACCTTAAATTCTTAGGATGAAAAGTTTTTATGTCGTCAAGCTTGATTTTCTTGACAATATTCCTCTATTCTCTTTTCTTTTCTTGTAAATGGAAGTAAGAAGCGTTTCTATCCTCGGAATTGATTTAGGTGATTGTTGATTTGTAGCACCACATATCTTCTTTTGACCTTAATACCTTTTGAACCTTATAAAATATATTTCTCTCTTCAATTTTGAGCTACTTAGTTATCTCCAGATCCTCCATTTTCTTTTGAGGATCTCCTAGTTGTAGCTATAATTATTTTTTCTCCACGTCTAGTTTTTTAAAGTCCTTTTTAGTTGAAGATTCAAGATCCATTTTCACTTATTTAAGTTTATGCTCCTAGATATAGAGGGGGAAACCGATGATGTATTGGTGCTAGACAATGGATATCGAATCTAGAGCATATGGATCTTGAATCCTGATGGATGATTATATAAAAGGAATGGGTTCATAATTTTGGAGGGGATGAAAGGGAATATTTATGGGTTTATCGTTAGATACAACAAGTGGAAAAATGCTTGTGTTTATATTGAAGCTGAGTAAAAGGAGACCCAATGAAAAAGGAATTGATATAAGTGGGAAACAATGCGGTTGTGACAAAGGCATCAATTTAACCATGTGTTTTTTCCTTTCCTTAGATTGATATATATCATATTCCAATTTGTTATAAGGCCTTCCACTTGTTCCCTAAAGGGATCATGAATTGAGGCTCCTCCCATTTTTTCTTTGTTGATACAACAAGATTGAAGTCCCCTATTGTGATATAGTTATTAATTTCACACATGTACTTTAAATCTTGGAGAGATTTCCATCAGTGTTTTTGCTTGTATTAAAAAGGCATGTAGATATTTATGCAGTGGATTTTATTACTTATGGAAATGTGGTGTAGTTATATGCATAATTAATAGAGGATTAGTTGACTAGAAACTAGATGAAATTGGGAAATTTTGATTCACATCAAGATTGAGAAGCTAAGAGAATCCTCACAACTAAAGAATTTGATAAAACATGAAGAAAACAGTCTAAAAGAGCAATATTAACACATAGAGATGGTGCCAATAATTGAGTTTTCTATTACTTTCCAACATGTAAACATGTATGGAAAATTATTATATTAAAATAGTAGAAAATTTTTATCCTTTGGAGGAAAATTGGTGGCATACATGTGGCAAGCTTAGATTGGACCTCAAACCCTCCTAGGTGGACTAATGATCTCCCAAACCACCTCAAATGGTCACGAACGACCATGTGAATGTAGGAGAAGCATGTTAGGTCATAAATAAGGGTAGGATAGGTGTGATGGAGTGAATGGGTGAGTGGGAGTGGATCTAGGAAGCATTTAATGGTAAAAAAGTACAAAAAACACTCAAATACAATGCATGGGCACCTCTGGTCAAACAAGTTCCCTATTTTAAGGAGTGGGAGCACCCCAAGAGACAAAATGTCATTAATGAGGGTTCTCATGCTCTCGAATGATAAAAATGTGGGATATGGGTGTAATTAATGGTCCAAAACCCCCAATTACCTTAGGAATTCAACATAGCCAAAGTTTGGACTATGCAACATAAGTAAAAAACAAATGAAGGTATGTCCTAGGTGATATGTGCACATGGTACTAGGTGGTATGATGTTATAACACCTATTATTAAGCTTGAATTAGTGTAACCACATAAAAAATTGAGGCCTTGGAAACTAAGGCTCAAGTCACCTCTTACAAAAAATTATTTGTCCATATAACCAAGGTAAGAAGGAAAACCACATGGGAAGAAAACCTCCCATCTAAAATGGACATGAAGAAAAATATGAAAGTGAATACGAGTCATCAACATGTGTCAGCCACTCAGGGGAGTGACCTCATATAGGTGAATGTATTCTCTGTGAATCTCTTGGTGAAGATGTCAGCAGTTTGCTCTGCAGATGGGCAATACTGCAATGATATCACCTACTCATGTACCAAGATCTGGATGTAGTGAATGTGAATCTAAATGTTCTTGGTCCTATGCCTATATACTATATTTGTGAATATATTGATTGTACTTTTATTTTCACACCAAATTACATTGGGTGAATCAAATGCAAAAACAAGCTCTCCAAGAATTCCTTGCAACCACATAGATTGTGTAGTTGCATTCACTTCTCCTATGTACTCGGACTCAACTGATGAAAGAGATATAATGTGTTTTTTCTTCATTAAAAAGAATATGGTACCATGTGAAAACATGAATACATAAACTGAAGTGAACTTTCTATCAGTGGAATTTCCAACCCAATTAGAATTAATAAATCCAACTAATTCTAGTGGAGAACTAGCAACATAGTGTATCCCAAAGTGTTTGGTTCCTCGCACATAATGAAAGATAATTTTAGAAACATTCCAGTGGATATCATGAGGATTCTGCATATACCTTTCAACAACACCTACTGCATAATCCAAATCAGGTTGAGAGTGTGTGAGATACAACAAGCTCCCAACTAGTTTCCTATACAATGAGCTGTCCACCAATGGAGATGAACCAAAATCACATAGTTTTACTCCTGAAAGGAAGGGACACTTGGATACTTTGAATTAAGCCATTTTTAACTTTAATAATAGGCCCGAAGAATAATTTTATTTTCTGACCTTAATACCTCATCATATTTTTCAATCCCCAATCCAAGAAATTGTTTCAACATTCCAAGGTCAGTCATTGAAAACACATTGTGCAATGAAGACTTAATTGAACCTATATAAACAATGAAAATTAAAGTTATAAAAATACCATCAACATACAATAATATTATCTGAATATATTCATCTAAATTATACAAATACACATTAGAATCATTTTTGCATCTTTCAAATCCTTGTGATAGATGAAACTTGTCCATCTTGGCATACCAAGCCCTGGGGTCTTGCTTAATGCCATAGAGAGACTTCTTCAACCTACAAACAAGTGAAGGATCATGAATGAAACCTTAAGGATTATGCATATAAATATCCTCATGAATTCTATCATGAATAAAATCACTCTTCACATCCATTCGATGCACCTCCCATCGCTTAGATGCAACAATGGCCAAAACTAGCATGATAGAGTCCATATTTGCAATTGGTGCAACTATTTTTTTATATTCCACTCCATGGAATTGAGATAATCCTTTGGAAACCAATATTTCCTTATACTTCACATGTTAACCATCAAATTCATCTTGGTCCTATAAACCCACTTACATCGCACTAGTTTCCTCTTGGAACGCAAGGGAACCAACTCCCAAGTTTAATTGTCTTGCAAAGACTTGAAATATTATTGCATGAATGTTTTCCATATTGGATAATGTGATGCTTATTCATATGATTGAGGATCATATCAAACCATCATGAAACACCTCTTTTAAATATTCAAATCACAAGTGGAGAAAGAAATGTGAAACCGATATCTAGTCTTCCTAGAGTCTAGTGGATCTCCAGCAAGATCACCAGCTACTTGTATGGTTTTCTCAGCCCATTTTGGCCTTATGGGTGAGTCATGATTTATATGCACATCATAATATTCATTAGAATCAGAAAAATCAGAGGGAGAATCATCACTTACATCATCATTGAGTGGAGGGTGTGAGCAATCCCCCTTTACTAGTTCGATCTCTTGCATGGGCTCTTCTTCAAACTGTACACTTCTCTCAATGAAGGTTTTTTGAGATGAGGGATCAAAGAGATTATATCCCTTTGCATATTTATTATATCAAACCATTATGGAATCCTTGCTTTTAGGTTTCAAGTCTTTTCTCTTTTTAGGAGGAATTATAGCCCAAGCCTTTGAGCCAAAAACCCTGAAATGATAAACATTGGGCTTGTGACCACTGCAAACCTCAAATGGAGTTTTCTCTTAAAATGATTTATGTGGAAATATGTTCTAAAAATATTCAGCACAATTTATGAATTCAGCCCATATCTTAGGTGACAAATATTTAGCATCCAACATGCATGTGGCCATCTCCTTCAATGCTCTATTCTCGCGCTCTACCACACCATTTTGTTGTGGTGTGTAAGGCACTGAATGTTGCATTTGAATGCCATTTCCCTCACATAGATGTTGCAGGTTATTATTAACATATTAATTTCCATTATTAGTCCTTATGACCTTGATATTATCTCATGTTCTATACCAAATCCTTGAAAACTTTGAATATCTCAAACATTTTAGATTTTTGCATGAGAAAATACACCCAACAATACCTTGAGAAATCATCTATGAATGCTAAGAAATACCTTGAGTTTCCATAGGAGGGTGTGGGAATAGGTCCTCTCAGATCTGAATGGATCAAATAAATCACTTGGAAAACCCTTGTTTCCTTCCCTTTTGTCATACTTTCGCTTTGCATGCTTCCTAGCTATGCATCCCTTGCATGTGCCTTTGGAAAACTTGATGCTTAGAAGTCCTTCAACCATGTTTTCTTTGCTAAAACATTGAAGATATATGTAGTTGAGGTGTCCAAAATTCTCATTACATAGCTTTCTAGTCTCATTGGCATGTGACAGGAGCACATTCCATGAGGATTAAGGAAGAAAGTGTGAAAAATTGTACATCCTTGACTCATGATATGCAATACCCATTGCAACAACTTGGCCTATAGAAATTTCTGAAGTATCCAAGTCATATTGAGTGAATGTCACTCTCTTGGCCAAACCTGTATGTGTCATTTGATATGCAAAGAGAAGGTTAGTTGCAATATCATAAACATACAACACATTGTTGAAGTACCCATTGTCAAGGTTGATCTTGCCAATCCCTTTGGTTGGGATCTTCGATTCATCACCCATGAGGATGGATGGATCACTGTATGGATGTAGGGATGAGGAGTATTTTATTGAATTCAAGTTCCTTGAGGCACCTAAATCTATGATGAAGGAGGAAGAGCCAGAAGATCCAACAACTAGTGCATGGCATCTATCCTTGGTTTCAGAATTCAAACCTCCCTCTTTCTACCTTGCGTCATCAGGAGGAGGGATGTTGTTCTTCTCAAGGAGTTGGGCCATCATGTCAATGGTTTTATTCATGAATGCACTCTCTGGACTCCAACCTTTGTGACAATAAGTTCATTTTTTCTTCTCTTCCTTCTTTCCTTTTCCCTTGCTCGGATTTGAACCCCCATCAGAAGATTTGGGCTTCTCCTGCTTCTTCTTTTGCTGCTTCGAATCCTTGGGATTCTTCTTTCCATTTCCTTGATTCAAAGCACATGCAACAAGGTCTTGATCCTTGGTGGATTTGATGGTACCCATTTGAACCAATTTATCTTGTTCTTGAGTCAAATACTCAATGAAGTATGCCAAGGTTGACATTCTCCAAGTTCAAAATGCCAGCTTGATTGAGTGGAATGCCGAGACAAACACTGAATATTCAGGTCCTAGCTTTGAAAGAATGGAAAAAATAAACTTCTCTTCCTTCTTTTCTACACCACATTGTTTCAGCTAAAGTACCAGGGATTTTAATTTGGTGAAGAAATCCTGGATCGTCTCAAAGTGATCAACTCATTTTTGAGTTGGTTCCCTCTCATCTCATTTGTCTTCCCAAACAATTACTCTAGATTGAGCCACATCTCATTGGGTGTTGTAAGAATGTCTACATGAAATAAAATATCCCTCAAAATACTGAGACAAAGCATCCCAAATTATTCATCCAATCTGTTGAGATAATTAGATTTCTCAACAACTGAGTTGAGCTTATTCTTTGTTCCCATGGATATTTTGTAGAGACCTTTCAACCTCAACTGGATCACCATTTCGAACTTTCATACAAAATAGTGGAATTGAGTGAGAAAACATGCATGAGACTGCTCCATTTGTTGCTGCCAATTGAGTGACAAAAAACACTTGAACAACATGCAATGCAAACTCTCAAATTTTCTGGAGGAGACCCTATATAGAAATTTAAACCCTATGAACTCTATGAATTCAACTTGCATTTCAAAACAGGTTTGATACCATTTGAAATTTTGATTCATAGCAAGATCTAGAAGCTAAGAGAATCCTTACAACTAAATAATTTGAAAAAACATGAAGAAAACAACGTAAAAGAGCAATATTAACACATAAATATGGTGCCAGTAACCGAGTTTTCTATTACTGTCCAACATGTAAACATGTATGGAAGATGATTATATTACAATTGGATAAAATTGTCATCCTTTGAAGGAAATATCGTGGCATACATGTGGCAGGATTATATTGGACCTCAAACCCCCCTAGGTGGACCAATGAGCTCCCAAACCACCTCAAACTGTCACAATTTCCCACGTGAATGCATGTGAAGCATTATAGGTCATAAATAAGGGTAGAATAGGCATGCTGGAGTGCATGGGTGAGTGGGAGTGGATCTAGGAAGAATTTAATGGTCCAAAAGAGCAACAAACACTCCAATACAATGCATGGGCACCTATGGTCAAACTAGTTCCATGTTTTAAGGAGTGGGAGTGCAACAAGAGACCAAATATCATTAATGATGGCGCACATGCTCCTGAATGATCAAAATGTGGGCGCTGGGTGTAATTAATGGTTCAAAACCCTCAATTACCTTTGGAAGTCAACATAATCAAAGTTTGGACTATGCAACATAAGTGGAAAACAAATGAAGGTATGCCCTAGGTGATATGTGACGATGGTACTAGGTGGCATGATGTTCTAACAAGAATTGAGAGGCATTTGAAAGTGTTCCCTCTAGATATTTATATGGCTCTATTAATATTTTTCAAAAGCTTTTTTTATTGAATTGAATCATTTAGTATGCTTCAACTTTAGTCTCTTGGATGAGAGTTCCATTTGGAATTTATGATGTGATCGAATCACTAATTGTTGCTTCCTTGACCTTCCTTCCTAGTCCCCAAAAATTCCAGGAGACAATCTAAATTATTTAACCAAGATAGTTTTGGTACTAGTTACCTACATGTGGGCTTGAGTTCCTTTGATTTTTGTGTTGCATGTTTTAATTATACATGAAGCAATTTATCTATGGTATCCTAGAGTCTCAAGATTTTTTTCCTTGTTGGTTACCTCCTCTCTTTTTCATTTGGATGGTTTTATCCCAACCTTTTTGTGTCGTCTTTATCAATTTTCTTTGTCTTCCTCTTCATTGAACCTTTGAGCTCTTGTTCTAGTGAGAATTTTAGGGGGGTCTATTTAGTGCTTGGTCTATTTCATCTTGGTTATTAGAGATTTCTTCCAGAAAGGAAGAATGGGGGTCTAGAGGGGGGAAGATAATAGAGGGATATTTTCTGGAGTTTGCAAGGATCTCAAAAAAGGTGAATGGTTCCCCTTGGGAGATTCAAACTTCAAAACGTTTACAGATGGGTTTGGATATGGTTATCTTGGTAGAGGATTAAGGAAATGGGGCATTGATCCTTGACTGAGGCATTAAAGAAGGAACCAATGGGGGAGGGGAATTGTAGACATTTCCAAAGGCATTCGATTGAGGCGAGGGTGGATTTAATTAATTGTTGTTGGGATTAGATCCCATATTTTCTTCACCATTTTCCATTGATTTCCTTTGTTGGACTTTGTCTGCTACTAAGTTTTTTTTTTGTAATTCTTCATTAAATGGTCGTATTCATGGAAGGATTTGCATTTGAAATGGGGGTTCTCATAATACATCTTTTGGATGTGCCTACAATTGTCCAAGGAGAGGAGGATGGCATGTGAAAGCCCTTTCTCCGTATCTAGTTCAACACATATCCTTTCATATGCAAACATGCATTCCTTGGGTTTATATTTATCTATATATTTCTTGAGCATGTTCCCAATACTCCTAAGGGATTCATTAGTTCGACAGTGAAGGGGGAGATGTGACAACCATAACCATACAAGAAATATCGAGAGAACAACCACCTTCATATTGAAATTGGGAATCCATTTATTCAGGTAGAGCCCCTAGGGACCGAACAAGTAAGGCCCATTTCTAGTAAAAGAAATGGGAAAGCTTACCCTTGATGATAACTTTCCAATTGTTTTGAACCTATAGTTCCATGGATAGGGGAATGGATAGATCCCAGTGAATTGGCAAATTATATCCCTATCTTCTCGAGCAACGACCATACATCGTGAGGAGGAGGTTGGAAGGGGAACCCCTAGAATACTATCCAAGTTTTCGACAAAACATAAAGTGTAAGAACGAATAACATATTTTTCAATGATAACTATTAGAATGCCAAAATATTTGGCATCGATTTTTGGACGGGGTTGAAGTCCCTCTCTAGGATCCAAATCCATTTTCTAGAAAGTAGAAGATGACAATGAGCACTAGATTGAGTTTCAAAGGCTAAAACTCATAAAAATACATAAATATAAAATAATAATTTTAATATTAGTGAAAAAATCAAATTATAGTAAAAATATTTGTAATAATACACTCTCATACAATTTATATTAGTATTTAATAGTAAAATGACAAATTAATATAGTTATAACTAATAGTTATAATAAGTAATAGCAGATACCACTAAATTTTACATATAATAAATTAGTTTTCAAGTGTTAAAAACTAAATGAATGCCCCTCTCTACCCTTTGAGTTTATTTACATTTTTTTAATAAAAACCTACAGGAATCGAGGTGATTCCCACCCATTCATTTGGCGTTTTACTTAAAGTTTTTTATTTAATTATTATTTTCTCGATTTAATGTTGTGATTTTTTTGTTTTCATTTTTATTAATGTTGTGACATTCTTTATTTATTTTTAATTTTTAATTGTTTGTTTTAAAGATTTTTATGAATATAAATAAAATACATTAATAATACGAGTATATTACAATTTATAATAGTATCTTATATTAGCATTATAAAATATAACTAATAGTTATAGTACGCAATAATATTTAACATGGCAAGGTTTCAATATTTTTATTGTTCACCATTCAGATAAATGAATAGCTTGTGAATTTCACTTTTACAAAATGTATAGTGTATGATTTTTTTTAAAACAAGAAATTAATAATTATTACGAATGAATGATTTGAATGGATAGAATAAATAAATCAAAAACAACTTTTTAATATTAATATAAATATAAAGTTAAAAAATTATATTATAAAAAAAGCAAATGTTTAAATTTTAATATGAATTATTTACATATATATAATTAAATAAAAAATAGCCAAATAAAATTGCATAAATTGAAATAAAATTGTTGATACTTGCTATCTTTAAAGATCATGTCTTATACCTTTCTCGATGTTGTAATGCCCAACTTAATCTTAATCAATAGTATGTAAACTCAAGAATGGTTCGAATATACTTGTAATTAAAATTCTTGTCTAAACTACTCTATTCCACATTTGACCCAAAAATTGGAGTGCTAAAATTATATACAATTCTTTCAATTTGGATTCATGATCTTGTTTTATGTTTCTTAAAGACATTAAAATTGAAAACTATAAATTTACAATAAATTCTAAAAACTAATAGAGTCTGTCATAAAAAAAAGATTTGTATAAAAAATCACCAAAAAATAATTTTCTTATGTGAACTTTGTAGTGTAAAATATCTTCACTCTCAGATTAGACACACTTTTCTCCTTTACACACATAGTACTCTATTCTTAGATCCATAATATTTGAAGTTTCAACTTCTCCTTCTTCCCCCTTTTCCTATCTACACAGTATATATTTTTTCCAAGACATCTACACAATATATATATATATATATATATATATATATATATAAATGCATGGCTATTAATGTTGGAGTATCGGTACAACTGCATGGTATAACTGCCACACCTATGGGAATTTAAAAAGTGGACTAATCGCCACTCCTAATGATAGGGCCTTGTGCTTGGTTTCAAATGCTCATCAAAATCTGCAAGTTTTGGTGTAACGACAAACCTTACATGGTATCATAGCATAGGTCTTAGGTTCAATTCCCCCGAGCTACACCGGAGGGGGGGTGTTGGAGTACCGGTACAACCGCATGGTATAACCACCACACCTCTGTGAATATAAAAATGTGGACTAACCACCACTCTTGATGATACAGCCTTGTGCTCGATTTCAATTGTTCATCAAAATCTGCAGGTTTTGGTGTAACGACAAACCTTACAATTAACTTTCATTGAGTCCAACTTTGGTCTATTAGAGCTTAAAAATGTAAGGGATATGATCCTAGAGCATTAGGAGTATACCTCGGAAGGGGCAAGTGGAAGGTATAATATCCTGAAAACCGATAGTATATTGGATGTTTGGCATCAGATACGTTGTATTGGGGAAAATGTGGTGGATTCACAAGCAGAGAATCCTGAAGAGTCGATGGTTGAAACTTAACAACATCTTGGGAGTATCATATAAGGAGTTAGCCATCAAAAGTATTGTATCGAAACCAAACCATGGATGAGTGTTTGAAAAATCCCGATGGGGAAAGTATGATGCATTCGACCTGTGGACTTTAGAATGACACATTGAAGGTGAGTCCTTAGAGAATATTCCTAATGGACTGTGAGGCCGATGGATGAAGTTTTTTGATAAAGCTATGAAGCCAATGAATAGAGAATACAAAGGGCCAAACCATTTAATGTGATTTATTGTGGTTTGTATAGGATATGAAGGAGGGAATTAGAAAACAATTGATTTGTATGATTGAAGTAGATTTTGGTTGAGGATCAAAGATCTTAACATGAACTTGAATTTAATTCATTCATTTGAAAAGGAAAAATATTTAATGAATGAGAGGGAAAAAGGCACGTGAAGTGTAAAAAAACATATGGACAGAGAGAAGGGCGGTGGAAAAAAGAATTAAAGAGAAGTCTCCAGAATAAGAAGTGGGAGAGAAGAGAAGAGATAAAGAACATAAGTGGTAGAGCAGGAATAGTAGGAAAACTACCTATGTATATAATATTACCATGAAAACCTCCAAATATTGAGACAATTGATTGAATTTTGAAACTCCTAATGTTCAGAGCACATGGTATTTGTACACATTTATGAATTAGTATTAATTTGTAAATAATTTGCCTAAGTTTTTTCATAGTATTCTTTTGTGTGTGTGTTGTTGTTGTCTGTTGTGTACTTTAACCTATATCATCCTAATAAGGAGCGATCTGTATCATAGTTGGTATTAAAGCGAGAGTACCCTGGAAGTGTGGAAACTTCCAGCTAAAGGAAAGTATGGTCAATAAGGGTGTAATTTTTTAAGGCAAAGGCAATATACAATGTGGTGGTCTTGCGATTGGTGATGCTATACTTGAGGAAATAACACATGCAATGAGAGTTTTGAAGGCCAGATTGGAAGCAATTGAGGTAAATCAGAGGGGAGGAGTTGCAATTGTGTTTTAGGATGCGAGTGATGAGGAAATATAAGTTGAATTTCCCCATGAAGAGGATGAAGTACTCAAGTGTTGGAGACATTTACCATCATACACACTCTTTTGGTCAAATTGGCCTAGTTAAACCACTATCCTATGTTTAATTGACATCAATGGAGCATTAATTACCATCATCCAGTCACACCCACACCTACCTACAGTCAAGGAGGCTAACTGGAGCACTCCAGGGGTGATCTGTGTGACATTAATGCACCTAATTGCTAACTGGTGGTTACAATAAGTTCAACCAGTTAGTTAAGGCGCCTCCATTCATTAAATATATTATTTAATGATTATTTAATGATTATTTATTATTATTTAATGCGCTAGAGTCAACAAGGCGCCTCCACTAACTTCTGATGGTTAGTTCAGCTTCAGTTAACCTCATCAGGGTTCATTGGAGTCATGCAGGACTAGCTCTTGATGGTTGGATTGCTATGACATGTGTTTGATCTCCTTCAGCTGAGATTCAGTCATTTATTGCACTCCGACTTCAGTTAGGGTTTGGTGAGTCAATTAGGGTTTTGGTCAAGTGGTTAACTGAGTGAGATTGCATGGCAAAGAGTCAGTTAAGCTAGAATCACTCACTGAATTCGATTTGTCTCCTTAGGTATTCGAATTCTTCATGGAGTTAAGCCATTGCTCAGCATGGAAATTGTAACCCATTATTGTTTATAAAATATACAGAGAGGAAACCTATTTTGGTTCTAGTTATTTCCAATTCATGAGTATTTGTTAATTATTCTTTGATGATTTTGATTCCTAGTTCCTAGATCATGTGCAAGAAGTAATATGGTATCAGAGCATGCGGCGGGACGAAGAACAATCTCTCAAAAACAAGTTTTTTGACATATTTCTCCATGAAATTTGAGCAATAGCTCAAAAATCCAGCATTGCACCAGAAGCCAAGGCTTACCACTCAATATCCCAAGTAAAGAACTTGTTGATCAAGCTTGCTTGATTGACTATGCTGGGTGTGATGAAAGCCTAGAATGTGCAGGCTGTCCGACCTTATGGTGCCCTTTTTGTTTTGATTTGCAGCTCTTAACAGGTACAACTTCAAATGGACTCATCAATCCCTCTTCTCACCCCATTCACAAGCTATTCGGAATGGAAGTTGAAGATGATTGCATATCTGAAGAGACGATGTCTCTATGAGGTGTCTATTGGAATTGGAATAGAGACTTATGAGAATGAGAATGACTGGCTAAATGACAGTGACAGAGCTTTTGGAGCAATATGTCTAGCCCTTGATGATAGCTTGTACTACCCTATTGATTTTGCTGACTACCCAAAGGATCTCTGGACAAAATTGGACAGAACCTTTGGCAAGCACAATGAGGATCATAATAGTACTTTGGAGATCATGGCCAGCACCACAAGAGTTCTTCACTCAAAACTATCAGCCTCTACTCTCTCTGATGAAGTTGTTCAAGATTAAGATGAAGCAGAATATTCTACATATTCAATTCGAATTGAAGAAAGTATCCATGAAGTGACTCCTTCTCCTGATGCTCCGGAAGTTTATGAGATCTCTGATATCTCATATTCTCATATTGCTGAAATGGAAGAAGACATTTGAATCTCTGATATTGAAGAAAAACACTGCTGCACTTCCATGCAAACATTCACCGGTGATTTTCCTTTGAATTCTGTGCAAAATTTACCAGTAATTGCTTCCGAAAGTGAGGAGAAATTTGAATTTTCTTCCTCTAATGTTGCTTCTGGTGTGCAAATATGTAATACCTTGGATATTTTGGAAAAAATATCAGATTACAAGAGTGATCAATTCGCTCCCCATGATCTAGATCTTCCAGCAAATTCCTGCAGGATTGCATGCACCAAAATTCAGAATTTTGAAGAAGAAGAAAACTGTGCATCTACCGTCTCGGTTGACCATAATTTTGGATCTGATATGAACCTTATTGGATCTGATCTAATATTGCTTGGTTCAAAATTTCAGGTTCATAAACCTTCAGTACTTCTTGTAGCTGTTCTCATCAATGGTGTGAAGAAACAAGTACCACAAGTCTCCTTCGAAACTGCTGCTGGGGATTTGATTTCATTTCACAGTTTTAGATCTGTTGTGAACATATTTAGATCTGATTTAAATTCTGGTATGATATTATTTTGTTCATATTTTAAAATTCAAGAGCTTTCAGCCATGCTTGTAGCTGCTCTCACCAATTTCGGTGTGAAAAATCAAGTACCGCAGTTCTTCTTCAATTCTGCTGATGGGGATTTGGTGTTAGTTTCCTCTTATGAGGTTGCTGATATTTTATTTTGTGATTAATTAGATATTTCAGAATCTATATCAGATTATGGAGCTCAAGCATTCACTCTCCAGAGTCCCAGAGATTCTCTACCTTTGGTCACAAGCTCATCTCCTCACATAACTAGTAAAGAGGAAGACATTCTGCATCCGCTTGGACACTTGCTCCTAAACATTGGGGCTGATTTTAACACTCATGGTTTTCTGTTCAAGGCTGCAACATATCAGTTTCTTGAGTGTTCCACACATTTTTTGAATCCTCAAGAACCTTTGCTCTCTCTTCAGATGATTTCAGTTGCTTTACATGGGTCCAGTTTTCACCGTCCAGTTGTTTATATTTCTGATTTAGTTGAGTGCATTGTTCTTCTTCCAAAGTGGAAGATTCCTCCAGACATATTGATTTAGTTTGGATTCATAGGTTCACATGCATAGTCTCAGGATGCTGCTACATAGATGAACCAATTCTTGATTTACTGCTTAGTTTGAGGGGGGGTATTTTTCCCATGAGGTTTTCACTGTTTCCTTGGTTATATTAAGCAGTTACTTTATTGTACAGGGTGACCTAGGGCCTTTGTTTCCAGGGCCCTAGAATTTTCATGCATCTATGTTTTCTAACTCTTCCTGATTATAGCTTAAGGGGGGGTGTTGGAGACATTTACCATCATACACACTCTTTTGGTCAAATTGGCCTAGTTAACCCACTATCCTAAGTTTAATTGACATCAGTGGAGCATTAATTGCCATCATCCAGTCACACCCACACCTACCTACAGTCAAGAAGGCTAACTTAGCCTTCTCCTACAGTCAAGGAGGCTAACTGGAGCACTCCAGGGGTGATCTGTGTGACATTAATGCACCTAATTGCTAACTGGTGGTTACAATTAGTTCAACCAGTCAGTTAAGGCGCCTCCATTCATTAAATATATTATTTAATGATTATTTATTATTATTAATGAACTGGAGTCAACAAGGCGCCTCCACCAACTTCTGATGGTCAGTTTAGCTTCAGTTAACCTCATCAGGGTTCATTGGAGTCATGCAGGACTAGCTCTTGATGGTTGGATTTCTATGACATGTGTTTGATCTCCTTCAGTTGAGATTCAGTCATTTATTACACTCCGACTTCAGTTAGGGTTTGGTGAGTCAATTAGGGTTTTGGTCAAGTGGTTAACTGAGTGAGATTGCATGGCAAAGAGTCAGTTAAGCTAGACTCACTCACTGAATTCGAATTGTCTCCTTAGGTATTTGAATTCTTCAAGGAATTAAGCCATTGCTCAGCATGGAAATTGTAACCCATTATTGTTTATAAAATATACAAAGAGGAAACCTATTTTGGTTCCAGTTATTTCCAATTCATGAGTATTTGTTAATTATTCTTTGATTATTTTGATTCCTAGTTCCTAGATCATGTGCAAGAATTAATATCAAGGACCTTGGGAAAATAATAATTAAATCCCTATTAGATTTGAGGGGGGATCCTAAGATGGAGAAAACTACTTATACTAGAAGTATGAATCTAGAAGAGTCGATTGACTAGATAAGAGGTATGGACAATTACTTTGACATGGAACATATTGAGAATCCAAAATGGGTAAAATGGCTTGCATGAATTTGAAAGGTCATGCATACTTATGGTGGCAATTTATAAAGTTGGATATGAAAAGGAATGCCAAGGATAAAATTAGGACTAACAATGTCTAAGTTAAAAGGAAAGTTCCTCAATGCCGACTATCCCCTAAATTTGTGTAGAAAGTTGCAGAACTCGAGGCAGAAGTAAATGATTGTTAAGATATACACATATGAGTTATAGAGGATGTCCATTAGATCTACACACAAGGATGATGAAGCAATGGCTCAATATATTAATGGGTTGAAGTATTCCATTCAAGATGAATTGATCATAGTGAGGATTGAAACAGTTGGAGAGGAACACCATTTTGCATTGAAGGTTGAAGAGAAACTATCTAGGAAGAACCCTACTGCTAGAGGGAAAGCAATAATTAGAGGTAGGGGAAGAAATTTATCTATAATAAAATAGAGCAGTGGAACTAAAGGTGAAGAGATAACTAGTGTTAGCAGTCCATCCCAAGATCCCAAAGGGATAAATGAATACATAGGTAGAGGGAATGATGGCGGAAGAGGAAACTTTAGAGGCATGGGAACTGAAAGTTTTGTATTAATATGCTAAAAGGGTTAGATGTTGAGACACAAGGATTGTGACTTCTTAGTTAACTTGAATATTATAAGGAGTAAAGAGAGAAAAAACCATGTTTCTCCAGGAGTGGGGGGGTGCTCACTATAAAAAAAAGGTCCTATAGTGATGGTCATGCATGTGATGGATCTTAAACGATCGTCACGAAAGTCACTTATGGTGACAAGATATGAAAAAATATCGCTATAAGTGCTTTTATTAACAGTTCTTTAAATCTTGTCACCAAATCTATTTTGGTGACGGTCTTTCTTATGACGGTCCTTAAACAGTCATCACCAAAGTTAGTTATGGTGACAAGCTATAAAAAATTGTCGATGTGAGTGCTTTTGGTGATAGTTCTTTAAATTCCATCACCAAATCCATTTTGGTGATAGTCACACCTGTGACAAACCTTAAACAATCATCATCAAAGTTACTTATGGTGACGAGATATGAAAACAATGATTCCATAAGTACTTTTGGTGATAGTTCTTAAAATCCCGTCATGAAATCCATTTTCAATGACTCTTTTAGTGATGTTTGTTAAAATTCCATTTCCAATTCTCTCTTTGGTTACACTTATGGTGAGGGATACTAAAATCCCGTTGCGAGTTACCTTTTTGGTGACACTTTTGGTGTTGATTCTTGAAGGGATCTCACAAATACTTGAAGGTGAAACATGTAGTCTCTACCTATGACATGGGATAATAAATGGATGAGGTATAATATAGGTCCTAATGTTTACTTTTAATAACTAGTGACTAAGTTACTTGTATTTGAACATGCAACTCAAGTTATATGTGTGAGCAAGTGAGCTGTAGGTCTCAGAATCTCAAGTTGTTTGGAAAAACAATGTTGGTATATACTATATTGAAGGGCCAAATGCTTCCTCTACTCAAGAAGCTTTCCAGGAATTTGTTTTGGTGCAACAAGAAACCAGTCCTTTAAAGACTAATTAAGACAAAAATAAAATATTGGACGATGGATATGAAACCATACATAGATATAGTCTAAATTCTCATACCATTGCTGTTGTAAACTCTATCTTATATTCTAGATCTGTATCAACTGAAAACATGGATTGGAAAGAAAAAACATATGTATTTCATACTATATTTTTGTTATCTCTTACTCAGAAGTAATTTTCCCTTGATATTATGTTAAGAACAATGGTCAAAAGAAATTAACTTTCCATTCCACTCCAACTTTGAGATCCATGGTTGTGATGAAATGTTTGTTGCAAGTTTTCAACTAAGTTTCCATTATCAGTATTTTGGAATTAGTCACACATTCATCTACTTAGTTCATGGGTAGAAGATAAGGGCATATACACTCATGATTTTGGTAATTCTTAATGCACGGAAATGGGAGTTACCACCCATCAAGTTATCTGATCGATTGGTGAATAATGGGATTTATGCACATATGTGAGTAAATTTCAAATGGTTGTACCTAACCATATTTCCCCTTTCCTTTTTGATGTTTTTTGAACTAATACATAGAGGAAAAAAATAAGTGCAGATAGCTCTGTCCTCGCTCCACTAAATTGTTTCATATGGTATATGGTCAAGGTAACACTACTCTTTAACAAACCATTGGCAATTTGTTTATTTTTATTTTATGAAAAGAGGTAGAAAGATGTGATTGTGCATGAGAGTACAATTCCAAATAAACTAATGGAAAATTGGGTGAAGGATAATGTAAAAATTTGCTAAGTGAGCAAATACAACATTAGTTATTATCACTTGAAAAATTTAATCATCTCATTGTGCATAATAGTGCCAATGCACAAAGATATGATAAATATTGTGCACTATGATATGATAAATTCAATCATACTATAATTCATCCAAGGTTGACTTAATTCGACTAGTCATAAACAAGGTCCACTTCATGGTCTATTCCTTGTGCTCCAAGGTCCACACTAAATGGATGTTGAAATCTTCAAACTTATTTTTTGAATCAATGAGTACTTCAATAAACCAATATTTAGGCCTCATAAGATCTCACATAGATAAGGTTGTGGTTACTTGGACTTCCCAATTGTATAGAACATGTTATATCTCACAAAGTGACTCTTCCACTGTAAATTAGGTTTGTTCACAATTAGGTCTTCTCTAAAATAGAGATGTGCTACTAGGTCTCTTTGTAAGATTCTTGATCCAACCAGTAGTTAGCATGTTGTTGAACTTTGACAAAGTACAGCACTTCGACTACTTTGACTACTTAGACTGCTTCGACAAGTTCAACATCGACTTTGATAATTTCGAACTTCGACGCAATCAAACTCGACAAACCTCGACAGGTTTCATGCTTGAAATACAACATCTTGACATGCCTCGCCAACACTAGTCAAACATCGATAAATTGACCCTCTGTCGTCTGCGACGGTTGAAATTCCGAACTGTTATAACTTCTTGTAACTGAACGTAACGGGTAGTCAACCAAGCGTCTGAACATTCCATATAAACATGTAAATTATTGTAACAATCGGCCAACCTTCATAGAGAAGAAGTAATAATAGAAATTGGTTCGAATTATTGCATATTTTCTGTGCACATACTTTCTTTCGATATAGTGTATTTCCTTCTTTCCTTGTTCTTTTTCTAAGCTTCCGCCATAATAGTGCTCGACTCATTCAGTCAACTATTGTCCCCATCATGCATGAACTGGATCATTGGTATCAAAGATTGACTTTGTCCATATCTTAAGTTACATCAGCACTTCCATCGAAGTTATTTAACTTATGTCTGTTCAAACACACTTGCAAACTCAGCAAAACACGCAGACACTTCCTTTGACTTCAGAAAAAATGGCCGAAGAAGCAGACAATAAACATGCAACTGATGAGACAGAACAAATCATAGAAAAAAAAATGGCTTACCAGTGGACTGAAATATTTTCCCAGTTCAACGAGATTCTCATGTGATTCGCTTCAAATTTCGGGGAATCCTCGATGTGACCTCACTCCGATAAGATCAACCCCTTCAAAGTGCAAATGAATCTGGACATATTGATTCTTGAAGGAAATATTGACATGGAATCCATTGAAAATTGGGTACAACAACTAGAATCATACTAATCTGTGAATCAACTCTCTGAAATGGAAAATATCACCATTGCATCCTTGAATATGTCAACCTCTGTACACTATTGGTGGAAACAATTATTGACAAATATGGAAAAAGAAGGTGATCCTATAGGCACATAGGTAAAATTTGTTGAGTATGTTTGAAAGGAGTTCTACCCGCCCAAGCATCTGGAACATCAGTATAATAAGTGGTAGCATCTAAGGAAGTGCAAAGACCAGTCCGTATAGAGTTATAGCGACGAACTTTATCGACTCATGGCTAGACTTGGCATCCAAGAAGAAGAGAAATTGCTTGTACTGAAGTACATAAGTGGTTTTGTCAGATACCCCAATTTTGTGAAATAATGTAAATTCTTTTAATTATATTTCCTAAGACATTATGTTAAATTTAATGCTAAGTAGAGACTGATGACTCAGCAGAGTCAAAAGAAGTGGAATGTAATTCTGAATATTTTATTATTAATAAATACAAAGTGGAGACAATAGCTTGGGAGAGCTGTTAATAAGAGTGTTACTGGTCAAACTGGTGGAGGAACTAGGTGGAGGGAAAAAGACAAGTGGCATCATCCTCAAACACTTCCTATGTTGCAGGTGGCAACTTCCCTACATTTGGGGTCATGATCCCCCAAGAAAGTGGGATCAGAGCAGGTGGCTCAATGTTGTGCTCGTACCCAACAGCCTCGAAAAAATTTCATCAATCAAAATAAAATTTTGATTGATGAACCATTTGAATTTCTCATTTCAGGCTACGAAACCAGGAGCTACTGAAACAGAGAAATTTCATTATTTTACAACCTTGGGGACTATTGTTATTTGGCAGGATTATTATACTAAAACCATTATTTTTAAATGGATTTGCGTATCAAATTAGGAATAAGCGTTATTTGATTTATATACCTTTCACCATAACCTGACTTCTACCTTGTTAAACATTTATCATTTGATATGTTTTTATTTTTGTTTTAATTGCAAGTTTAACAAGGTTATGGGACATGGAAGGCTAATTATTTCGCGCTTGGATTCCTTACCAAAATCATGCAAACCTTCATGCCCAAGGTTTATCCTCCAATCTTAGAACCATGCTCAATTCAACCACAAGCAGGTAATCTCGATTTTCATAATATTCTCCTTACGTGGCTTATATTTTTGCATTTGATTGTCGAGGTTGATATAATGGGTTATGCGATATATGCTTTCCATGTCGCATGCTCACCATTCTCGAGGGTTGGAATTATTACATAGCAAGGTTTGTGGCTTAACGCTCGGGGGTTCTTTGCTTATCAATCAGTTCAAGTCACATCGCCATCTCCTGCCATTATTTGATCACTCCTCTGTATAATCATTCCCGTTCGCTCATGCCGATTTTACAGGGTTTCTGTGTGAGTTTCTCTGTGTCTTATTTCCTTTATGAAAACATCGGATTTCATTGTCTATGGCCTTTGCTCGATTTGTGTCTCGAATGGTCCCTCCCCAGCGCTCTAGGTTACTGCAGTTTGTTGTATATTTTCTTTGCACAACTGTGTGTATTCGTACTCATAGTCATGGCCTTGGTTGTCAGGGTTGAACCTGATAATACAAAGCTTCTAGATGAAGATCTAGAACTCCTAGCCAAAGTAGAGGCAGTCGGGTGGCTCCCCTTTTTCAACAAATTCACAGACTCGAATCCTGAAGTTACCAGGTTGTTTGCCCTCTCGCTGGTTAATAGCAGATCCAAGGTGGCCGACCTTTAGTTCATAGTAGATGAACATGCAATCGCCTTGGCCATAGACTTACCTTTAGCAGCTGAACGCTGGTTTAAGTTGAAACAGATGAAATCCACCGAATGGAGGCAAATGCTAAAAAACCCCTGCCAGGAAGTGTCTTTCAGGGCTGGTGTTTCACGTAAGTATTTTAAAAGGGAATGGAGACCTGTGTTGGAAGTCATTCACAGGTATGTTACTTGTGAGGGTCATCTTGCTTCTGCGTATGTTTATCATCTTAGGTTAATGACTGTATTTCTTGGTCGGCCTATTAATCTACCTTATTACTTAGTCCAAAGTATGACCAAAATGTCTGCGGCCATCAAGAAAGGGACTAAAAATATTGGTCGAAATCTTTTCCACCATGGTCTCGTTAGAATGCTAGTGGAAATGAAATTGTCCAAACGGAACCAGACCTGGGATCATTTTCTTGAGCAAAACGGTTTCATGGCGTTTTTCCACTGCCAATTTGACTGCGCAGAGGAGTGTTCTCAGCATCAGCAGCCTTCTGAAACCCCAACTCCACTTGCACATAACCGTTTGCCAAACCCTAATGCTCCTGTAAACCCTAGCGTCCAGAAGAATTGTGCTCCCGCTCCTATGCGAGGTCCCGGCTCTCCCGTGCATCCTAAACGAAAGAGGGAGTCCATAAAACCTTCCTTGGTAACCCCGAACCATGATGATGAACCCTGCGGACAGATGAGTGAGACACCAAGTGTTAGGGTTATGGGCAGAGTAACTAGGAGTATGGTGGCTAAAGCTAATATTGTTTAGCCCCCTGTGAAGGATAGTAAAGGCATAGAAACAATTGTATTGGATGATGAGGAGCATGGGTCCGTCTTTCATGATTTCCCTGACATGGATCCCGAGCCCGTGACTCACCCGGCAGAACATAGCCCTCATATTCCTGATATGGATCACGAAATGGGTTCTGTGCCGGATCCTCAAATTGAGGGTAAACCTGCTGAAGGGGATCCAGCTGGTTCATACCGATTTAGTGAAGCAGTCCACCCACTATTCGTCAATCGCTTGCTTGATAAGATACGTCGCATGGAAATAGAAGTAAAGGAGGTAGTGGCACTTAATGATTTTGTGAAGGCCGAGAACACGAGGTTGTAGGAGAACTCTGATTCAACCGACAAATGCATCCTGTATTTGAAACGACACAAGAACATGTTAATCCAGAAAGTTCAGAAATTCTATCGTAAGAATCATAAAAATAAAGAAAGAATTCACGAGCTGAACGCTTAGGTCACCTTAATGCAGCTGAAAGGTCCATCGCAGGCTCCATTTTCTCAAATACCGGCTAATGGTGTGAACATACAGGTTTACAATACCCCTACTAGACCATAGCGTTTTGAGATGCTCACATTTTGTACAGATGCATAGAAAATAATTTCAGGTTTTGAAGTATGTAAATAGAAGCAGCAAATGATATGAGGTTATTTTTATTTTTCAGGTATCGTTTTGAGTTAATTAGTTAGTTTTGTATTTAGGTTGATTACCCTCATGGTTTGTGCCGATTCTTACTGTTTTGACATTGCAGATGATTTGGTCGGTTTTCCAAATGTGCCTTCTCTGGATTTTGATGATCACATGTTTCCAAGATTATCTTCGAAGAATTGTGAAGGAACCATTTGAAGCTGGTTTCATCGTCTCCCAGGTGTCACCAATCTACTAGTTTCTTCATCATTTTTGGTAGAGCATTATAGTCCGAATCTTTTCGATTTTAGGATATCGTAATGTGTAAAGGAAATGACAATTACATTTGTCATTTTTCTATTTTTAGCTGAAGTCGGTTAAGATTGCCATAGTATCGATTCCTTTTTTTTTGGTAAATTAGAAATATCTCTATACGAGATCGAATGTATTTAAAGAGGCACGGTTCACAGTGTTAGGGGGATCAATGGTTGGTGAAGGGAACTAGGCAGAATCAAGTCACTTTGGCACTTCTCTGCAACTAAGACAATTTCTTGTTTATAGTTACAGCATCCTTTTGACTAAAGATATCATAAGTATATTTGTAGTATTTTCATTATTGAGGTGTACTTGTAGTATCGTTTGATCCTGCTATTTTCTTTTCGCATATTTCCATGTTGCTTCATTTTTCTTTTGAGAAAATGTGCAAACGTATTATGTTTAATTGTCGATCTATTCTGGGTTAAATTGTAGATTCGTATCATATATTAAATTTTGATGTTATCGTTTGAATATACATGATATACT
Organism: Pseudotsuga menziesii; assembly: GCA_001517045.1. Classification (NCBI taxonomy): domain Eukaryota; kingdom Viridiplantae; phylum Streptophyta; class Pinopsida; order Pinales; family Pinaceae; genus Pseudotsuga; species Pseudotsuga menziesii. Next base: position 77,892 of record LPNX010999195.1, read on the forward strand.
ATTTCTGTGTTTTATTCTTTTCTTCCTCTGAATTTTTTTTGAAGAATTTGAGATTGTCTACACAACATTGTTAACTACAAGTTAATTTATGGATTAATATTATTATGCTCCTGATCAGGATAGGGTATATAGAGTATATGTGTGTTAGTGTTTCTTTCATTAACTTTTAAAAACTATATTGAATCCGAATCTTCATATTTGCACTCTGTCAAATTTTCGTTCAATCTTATTATATATGTATATGTGTCTATATTGTAAAATTATATGATTGGTTTAGTTTGTTAACATTTTCTTTATTATTTGTTCCTATAGATATATGTTGATCGATTTAATTAGATGAATTTTTACTTACCATTTGTGTATCATATGAACTAATTCAGTAATTAATCAGTTTTAATAGTTTCTTTTGTATATTCATAATTGTAGTATATATTCAGCTAACAATTATTTATGTTATTTCTTTCCTTTGAATCTGCTCCTGTAATTGGGAGTGATTTAAGAGAAGGCAACGGGGCCTTAATCCCATTAGAGACAGCTATCTAACGACTGGGAGTAGCCTTTGAAAGCTCTTGGATCGGGTTTCTATTAGTTGACTATCGCGCTGATACAACCTGTCAACAATGGCGCTAGAAGGAGGGCCAGCTTAAGCGAATGGCTGATGAAAACAATCCTGTCCACGACATTAATCAACCCTCTAGTCCTCAATTTACACCACTTTCTCGGTCGGGTGAATTACGGTCATCATCCCAACCACAAACATTCCAGTCATCACAGTTAGATGAGACCCAATTGAACAATACTGTTCGAAGCCTTATTCATCAGTTCAACTCTAGCAGTGCCCATCCACTTGAAGAACTTGACTAGTTCGAACAGGCCATCAATGAATCCCGTAGGATTTTAACTAGAGCTTATTCAAATCTCACTGGGATCCAACCCATCGAATTTCCTCTTCCACAGATAAGACGTCCACGCACCCTCCATATTGAATCTACTTCTGAAGAACACAATCAACCCTTAGGTGTCTTCCCTAACCGTCAATTACAACAATTTCTAATAGGCACCGATCAACCTTCATCCTCTTCAGGATCACCTGCCATAGGAGGGTCTGGTCGACCCCCATCACCGCCACATTCACCTCCTCACATTTTTCAAAGACCACCTTCTCCACCTCCATCACCAAGGAACATGGAAAAACCAAACCCAAACCCAAACCCCAATGCCAATTTGCCATGGTTAGCACAGGATGCGGTCACTGTTCCAGGTGATCAACATCCTTTGCCAAAGCATCCCGAGAAATTGTTGCCCAAATTCAATCCCGAGCTAAAAGAGCCTGCAGAAGACCATGTTAAGAAATTCATGCTAGTAGTTCGGCTTTTGAATGTTGAGCACGAAGATGTAGTCTGTCGGCTTTTCCCTTACACATTTGAGGGCAAAGCCTCGACTTGGTACTTCTCACTTACTGCTGGTTCTATTACTAGTTGGAATGACTTCGAGTTGGCTTTCACGAATAAATTTGGAGACGATAAGACTCCAGCCGTGTTGGTTTTGGAATTATCTAGGATCCGTATGGAAACCAAGGATAAAGTCAAAGACTTTAACCAGAGGTTCCTGACTCTTAGAAACAGAATCCCTGCCACCTCAAGGCCTGCTGAAGATGTCACTATTTAATTCTATACTTCAGCTTTACCTGTGTCTATGGCCATGTTTGTCAGGAGAGCTTCCAAACCCACTCTCACTGAAACCTTTGACGAAGCCATTAAGGTCGAGAAGGACATGTCTGCTATCAAGACAAACCCCAGGGTAGACACGGATTCTGCCTCCTCTTCTTGCAAAAAGAATGATAGTCCTACCAAAACCACAAACCCTGATAAGAAGGATCAAGACACACTAGACTTAGGCAGCCTGCAGAGAGTCATAAAGAAGCTATCCAACGAAATCATTGATCTAAAGAAAAGTACTTCTGAAATTATTCTGAATAAAGATCCACCCAGGAAATCTTTTAGAAGACCATTCCAAAATACAGTTGCTAAACAGACCCCACCTTCTGAGACTAGTAACGTAGATGAAATTAATAATTTCCTAAAATTATTGGTCTCAGGCTTAGAAACTTTCGCTGAAAGTGAAACCCAATCTTCAGGATAGAGTTGTGAGGATGCCCAAGGTACATATAATAACATTGAAGAACAACCTCCTCAAATTATCAGTCACTTCTGGGATACCACAAAAGTAACCGACGATGAAGAGGTCGCGGCTATAAATGTCAATTAGCATCAATATAATACTAGGAGCAAGAAAAACCAGTCCTTAGGGGAACCCTCCACAACACCTACAGATGACAGTTTAACTATCAAAACAAGAAACCAACCTTCAAACACTAAGTCTACATATTCTCTTGATTTAGAGTATGATCCGATTGAGGATTTGAAGAAACTCAAAGCCAATATTTCTATCTTCAAACTCCTCAAATTGCCTCCTATTCGAGACAAGATTATTCAAGGGGTTTCTAAATAAAAACGACAAAACTTCCTCCACTCAAAACAGTTCTGCTAGTAATAAAGAAAATCCAACAAAAGCTTCAGTTAATGCCTCGTCTATAGGTAAGAAATCAGATTCCTCAACTCCTCCTTTTTTGCTCACATTTGAAATCTGCAATCGTAAGGTACACAATTGTATGATAGATTCAGGGGCTTCAAAAAATGTCATGCCATATTTGGTATGTAAAAAACTTAATGCAGTCCCCATCCCATGTGATACGACCATTGTGCAACTTGACTGATCTAATGTAAAGGTAATAGGAAAGCTGAATGAAGTACTGATAAGATTAGCTTCAAACCCTCAGGTCCATTTCATCATTGACATAATTGTTGCAGATTTCCCTGAGGCATATGGCTTATTCCTCAGCAAAGATTGGTCTGAAAAATTGAAGGGATATTTTTCAACGGACTGGTCACACTTATGGCTGCCTCATAATGGTCACCCAAACAAAATCAGAATTGATCGAGAGCGTTATATGAAGCACATGGTCACCGAAATAGATGACTCAAACGAACTAGTGTTATTTGCTGATACTATAATGGGAAATTATATGGTTGATTCTTTTTTTGGAAACTTTGAGGCTGAAACTTCGTTAGTCCAAAATTCTGAACAACAGTCCGAAGTTTTTCATTTTACACAAGTTATGGACGAAATCCCAGCTATGAATACTCTACATTTAAACCTGAATAATGGACTCTGGTCCCTATACTTTGACGGATCTAAGTCAAAGGAAGGGGTTGGGGCCGGTTGCTTGTTAATAGATCCCCATGGAAAAAGGTATTTTGTTGCTTGCAGGTTGGAATTTGAGTGTACTAATAATATTGCTGAATATGAAGCCCTTATTCAAGGGCTGAAAAAGGCAATTGATCTAGCAGCTAAAGCTCTGGTAGTATTAGGAGATTCTGAAATTATCATTAGACAGGTACACAACACTATACATTGCATTGCCGGTCATCTAAAAAATTACCAGATAGAGGTGTGGAATTTATTATTATCGTTTGAAGCTTTTAATATATGTTCTATTCCTCGTTATTTGAATAAGGAAGCATATCTGTTAGCGAATGTTGCTTCAAGGCTAATTCCATCTGAAGGGATATTTGCTGATTCATTCTCTGTCGAACTGCTTTCCAGGCCTTCCATACCTGATAATATTGTCAATTGGAGAGTCTTTGACCATGAGGAGCAATTAATCAAGTTTTTGACCATGAAGGACACCTTCAAAGACGTAGTCATCAATGAGATAACTCATGATGAATATCTGTACAAATTTTCGGTAATTCACAAACCCTGTTCGATTGAAGAATCTCTTAATCAGGTTAGTACTATTCCTAAATATGTAATTAAACTTGAGAAGTTCTATGATTTGAAGGACAAATTTAAAGGTGCAAGGAACTGTAAAACCAACAGCTCTACTATGCAATCTGAAGTCATAAATTTAGGTACCGAACATAATCCTCAATGTGTCAATCTGGGAAGTACATGTACCCCCCAAGAAAAAATAGCCTTCATACAACTCTTTAATGAGTTTAAAGACATTTTTTCTTGGACATATGACGATCTCAAGACATTTGATCCAAACATAATGCAACATGTCATCCCAATGAAACAACAGGCTAAACCATTCCAGCATAAATTAAGAAAAATGCACCCTAGCCTGGAACCGGCTGTTAAGAAAGAGCTTAACAAACTCCTCGCTGCTAGAATAATTTTTCCAGTGCGACATACGTAGTGGGTGGAAAATTTCGTTCCGGTTAGAAAGAAAAATGGTGAGATTAGGTTATGTGTCGATTTTTGAAATCTAAACAAGGTTTCAGAAAAAGATAATTATCCTGTTCCCCCTATGGAAAAGATCTTACAACAGGTTTCTGGATCTGAAATGTTCTCACTTTTAGATGGCTTCTCGGGATACAATCAAGTATTAGTATCCAAAACAGATCATTTGAAAACAACCTTTAGAACCCCTTGGGGAGCTTATGCTTACAGGAAAATGCCATTTGGTTTAATTAATGTTGGAGCAACGTTTCAAAGGGCGATGGATATTGTGTTCAGAGGCCTAATCAACCAATCTGTTGTCATTTACCTAGATGATGTAACTGTCTTTTCAAAAAATAGGGCTGATCACCTAACACATCTTAGGAGGGTTTTTGAACGTTGTAGGAAATATGGGATCTCCCTGAATCCCAAGAAATCTATCTTCGCAGTTACAGAAGGTAAATTATTGGGTTTTGTAGTTTCAAAACAAGGTATCAATATTGACCCTAAACGAACCCAAGCTATATCACAGATTTCTATGCCTAACTCAAAGAAAACTATGCAATCATTTCTAGGGAAAATAAATTTTGTCTCCAGGTTTATTCCTGGGTTCACTGAGATTGTCAGGCCCCTTCAGAAAATGATTAAGAAAGATGCTGATTTCAAATGGTCTGCTGAAGAAAAGCAATCCTTTCACGATATATTAAAATCTATTTCTGAAGCACCCACCTTAACAAGCCCTGACTTCTCCAAACCATTTATTTTGTACACCTTTGCATCTAACTCTTCGTATGCCGTTGTTTTAACGCAGAAAAATCAAGAAAACAATGAAGCTCCCATTGCTTTTACAAGTTCCAGTTTCAACGATGTAGAACTCAATTATCCAGAAGTAGACAAACAGGCCTTTGCTGTGTTTAAGTCAGTAAAACATTTTCGGCCATATTTGCTGAAGTCTCATACCAAGGTTATTGTGCCATATTCCGCAGTCAAAAATCTTTTGGTGCAAAAGGACTTGGGTGAAAAGCGAGCCCATTGGGTTACATCACTTCAGGAGTATGACCTGAAAATCAAGCCTTTGAATATCGTCAGAGGACATGGACTTTGTAAGTTAGCAACCAGATCTTCAGACATGTCAGAATCTGATCTACACCTTATCGATGAACATTCTCTGTTTGAAAAGGAAGTTGTTCCAATCTCAGCCCCCTCCGATTCCTGGTATCATGACATCAAGTTTTTTCTATTGCATGGAAATGCTCCTGAACATTTAGATTCATGTAGCAAAAGGGATTTGAGATTAAGATCTGCCCCTTATCAACTGATCGATAACGCTCTGTTCAGAAAGAATTTCGAAGGGGTTCTCCTTCGTTGTTTAGAAAGAAATGAAGCTGATAGTGTGTTATCTCAACTACATGCAGGGCCAGCTGGGGGACACTTCGGCGGGGAAACCACTGCACATAAAGTAATCAAAGCTGGATATTACTGGCCTACTTTGTTCAGAGATGCATATTCCTTTGCTAGGAAATGTTAGGAGTGTCAGAGAGCAGACGAAAGACTTAAGAAAGCAACATTACCTCTCCAGCCTGTTACTGTTGAAGTTCCATTTCAACAATGGGGTTTAGACATTGTTGGTCCGATTACACCATCTTCCTCAGAGTAGCACAAGTACATTCTGACAGCCACTGATTATTTCATCAGATGGGTCGAATCCATCCCTTTGCGAGTGGTTAACTCAAAACAGGTGATATCATTCCTTGACTCTTCTATTGTAAATAGGTTTGGCGTTTCAGAATCTTTGATCTTTGACAACGCAACCTATTTTTCTTCTTTAGAATTAATAGAATACACATTGGAAAATGGTATAAAATTGAAGTATTCAGCTAATTACTATCCTCAAGGTAACAGATTGGCTGAATCCTCCAATAAAAATTTAATCAAGATTCTAAAATGCACAGTGGTTAATCATCATAAAAATTGGCACAAAGCCTTATCAAATGACGTGTGGGCTGATAGAGTGACTCCCAAAGATTCCATAGGTAATTCTCCTTTTTTCCTAGTATACGGTAAAGAAGCTATTCTACCTCCCCATCTATTTTTACCCTCTCTATAGCTCTCCCAGTCAGTGCAGGAAACAGGGTGTTCTACCATGGAACATCGGATTAATACTCTGCTTAAACTGGAGGAAGAAAGAGGGTTAGCTAAAAAAAAATTTGACCAACACCAGAAGAAAGTGAAACGCTGGTTCGATCACAGAAAATCATCTATTAGAGATTTTGAAGTAGGTGACCTAGTTCTGAAATGCGACAAAGCGCACGAGAGGAAAGCATACTAAGTTCCAATGCCTGTGGCTAGGACCGTTTATCATTATAGAAAAGCTCGATCCCAACACATTCATGTTGCAGACGCTGGAGGGAGACATCGAGAACCTTCCGGTAAATGGCCATCTAATCAAAAAATATTTCTATTGATACCCCTTAGGGGATTATTCTGTACATACCTTGCGTTATTTTCTTTGTTTGTGGCACTTTCCAGTGTGTTCATTTTATTTGTTTGCTTTAATATCCTCTAGCGTCTATTTGCTGTTTTATCTGCATAATTTTTTAGAGTGATCAATTCATTTAGTCTCTGGCTGATGAATTTTCACCAAATCCTATGGTTGACTTATAAATCATGTATCATGATCTTTATTATCCTGAGTATTGCCGTACTTCCCTTAAAAGTTCACTAATAACTGTTTTACATCTTAAACAATGAACGGGTTTTTTTCGCCTTTCTAAATTTTACCAGAAACTCTTAAGTCATATAAATATAAATTAATAAGACGAGCATCCACAAAATATTTCTCCAAAAGGATTAGGGTAGTGTATGTCAAATGTTATATGTTCAAGTCTTTCATGCCACCCCCTCTCGTTAAGAGAGTTAGACTTGCCTCCTCATCTGCTAAGATAATCTCATTTGAGATTAAATATAACTACAATCTGGCCATGGTTGGATTTGAATACGAAAGTAATAAATTTTTAAAATAATCTAAAGGACAGAGGGTCTCATCACAAGCCAGTCTGTTCAGGATCATAGATATGCATTTAGTGACATTGTCGCTTTCGGTCACCAAGACGGGACAATGGCCCTTGGACAAGACACTAAGGGATAAAAGGTCTCATCGTGAGCTGGTTTATTCACTGTAGTATAGATTGGTGACTGGCATGGTTACTACATGGTTACCAAGCCAGAGCCGTGGCCTTCAGGTATTTCAAAAAAAAAAAAAAAAGATCTTGATAATAGTAACATTTCAGCCTAACCAGAATTGTTTATCTATAGCTGGCAGATGGGATACTGGCATTCTTTGGGCTCTGAAGCAACCCTGTCGAGGCTATGGATGCCTGCTGGAAACAGGGCCATGCTTGTGGTATCGAGGCTTTATTCTTCAAAACCAAACCACTTACTGCCCTACTTCATTTGAATTGACTTTTGCAAGAGACCTGATCTTTATCAAATAAATAATTAAAAGTGTAAGTCTCTGGTAAACTGTGGAAATATGAAATCCCTGAATCTGTTTCAGATGCAAGATATTGACTTCTGTATAATGGTATACATGAGGGATCTAAATATTTTGATTGCATGATTTCAGGCAAAGAAATAGAGATAACTGTTCTGCCCAGTCAGTCGCCATCTGTTGTGCTCGTACCCAACAGCCTCGAAAAAATTTCATCAATCAAAATAAAATTTTGATTGATGAACCATTTAAATTTCTCATTTCAGGCTACGAAACCAGGAGCTACTGAAACGGTGAAATTTCATTATTTTATAACCTTGGGGACTATTGTTATTTGGAAGGATTATTATATTAAAACCATTATTTTTAAATGGATTTGTGTATCAAATTAGGAATAAGCGTTCTTTTATTTATATACCTTTCACCATAACCTGACTTCTACCTTGTTAAACATTTATCATTTGATATGTTTTTATTTTTGTTTTAATTGCAAGTTTAACAAGGTTATGGGACATGGAAGGCTAATTATTTCGCGCTTGGATTCATTACCAAAATCATGCAAACCTTCATGCCCAAGGTTTATCCTCCAATCTTCGAACCATGCTCAATCCAACCATAAGCAGGTAATCTCAATTTTCATAATATTCTCCTTACGTGGCTTATATTTTTGCATTTTATTGTCGAGGTTGATATAATGGGTTATGTGATATATGATTTCCATGTAGCATGCTCACCATTCTCGAGGGTTGGAATTATTACATAGCAAGGTCTGTGGTTTAACGCTCGGGGGTTCTTTGCTTATCAATCAGTTCAAGTCACATCGCCATCTCCTGCCATTATTTGATCACTCCTCTGTATAATCATTCCCATTCTCTCATGCCGATTTTACAGGGCTTCTGTGTGAGTTTATCCATGTCTTCTTTCCTTTATGAAAATTTCGAATTTCATTATCTATGGACTTTTCTCGGTTTGTGTCTCGAATGGTCCCTCCCCAACGCTCTAGGTTACTGTAGTTTGTTGTATCTTTTCTTTGCACAACTGTGTGTATTCACACTCATACTCATGGCCCCGGTTGTCAGGGTTGAACCTGATAATACAAAGCTTCTAGATGAAGATCTGGAACTCCTAGCCAAAGTAGAGGCAGTCGGGTGGCTCCCCTTTTTCAACAAATTCGTAGACTCGAATCCTGAAGTTACTAGGTTGTTTTCCCTCTCGCTGGTTAATGGCAGAGCCAAGGTCGCCGACCTTCAGTTCATAGTAGATGAGCGCGCAGTCGCCTTGGCCATGGACTTACCTTTAGCAGGTGAACGCTGGTTTAAGTTGAAACAGATGAAATCCACTGAATGGAGGAAAATGCTAAAAAATCCCTGCCAGGAAGTGTCTTTCAGGGCTGGTGTTTCACGTAAGTATTTTAAAAGGGAATGGAGACCTATGTTGGAAGTCATTCACAGGTATGTTACTTGTGAGGGTCGTCTTGCTTCTGCGTATGTTTATCATCTTAGGTTAATGAATGTATTTCTTGGTCGGCCTATCAATATACCTTATTACTTAGTCCAAAGTATGACCAAAATGTCTACGGCCATCAAGAAAGGGCCTAAAAATATTGGTCGAAGTCTTTTCCACCATGGTCTCGTTAGAATGCTAGTGGAAATGGAACTGTCCAAACAGAACCAGACCTGGGATCATTTTCTTGAGAAAAACGGTTTCATAGCATTTTGCCACTGCCAATTTGACTGTGCAGAGGAGTGTTCTTGGCATCAGCATCCTTGTGAAACCCCAACTCCACTTACACATAACCCTTTGCCAAACCCTAATTCTCCTGTAAACCCTAGCGTCCAAAATAATTGTGCTCCCGCTCTTATGCGAGGTCCCGGCTCTCTCGTTCATCCTAAACAAAAGAGGGAGTCCGTAAACCCTTCCTTGGTAACCCCGAACCATGATGATGAACCCTACGGACAGATGAGTGAGACACCAAGTGTTAGGGTTACGGGTAAAGTAACTAGGAGTATGGTGGCTAAAGCTAATACTGTTAAGCCCTCTGTGAAGGATAGTAAAGACATAGAAACAATTGTATTGGATGATGAGGAGCATGGGCCCATCTTTCATGATTGCCCTGACGTGGATCCCGAGCCTGTGACTCACCCGGCATAACATATCCCTCATATTCCTGATATGGATCACAAAATGGGTTCTGTGCCGAATCCTCAAATCAAGGATAAACTTGCTGAACGGGATCCAGCTGGTTCATACCAAATTAGTGAAGCAGTCCACCCACTATTCGTCAATCGCTTGCTTGATAAGATACGTCGCATGGAAATAGAAATAAAGGAGGTAGTGGCACTTAATGATTCTATGAAGGCCGAGAACACGAGGTTTCAGGAGAACTCTGATTCAGTCGACAAACGCATCCTACGTTTGAAACGACACAAGAACCTGTTAATCTGGAAAGTTCATAAATTCTATCGTAAGAATCATAAAAATAAAGAAAGAATTCGCGAGTTGAACGCTCAGGTCACCTTAATGCAGCTGAAAGGTCCCTCGCAGGCTCCATTTTCTCAAATACCGGCTAATGGTGTGAACATACAGGTTTACAATACCCCTGCTAGACCATAGCATTTTGAGATACTCACGTTTTGTACAGATGCCTAGAAAATAATTTCAGGTTTTGAAGTATGTAAATAGAAGCAGGAAATGATATGAGGTTATTTTTATTTTTCATGTATCGTTTTGAGTTAATTAGTTAGTTTTGTATTTAGGTTGATTACTCTCATGGTTTGTGCTAATTCTTACTGTTTTGACATTGCAGATGATTTGGTCGGTTTTCCAAATGCGCCTTCTCTGGATTTTGATGATCACATGTTTCCAAGATTATCTCCGAAGAATTGTGAAGGAACCAGTTGAAGCTGGTTTCATCGTCTCCCAGGTGTCACCAATCTACTAGTTTCTTCATCATTTTTGGTTGAGAATTATAGTCCAAATCTTTTCGATTTCAGGATATCGTAATGTGTAAAGGAAATGACAATTACATTTGTCATTTTTCTTTTTTTAGCTGAAGTCGGTTAAGATTGCCATAGTATCGATTCCTTTTTTTTTGGTAAATTAGAAATATCTCTATACGAGATCAAATGTATTTAAAGAGGCACGGTTCACAGTGTTAGGGGGATTGATGGTTGGTGAAGGGAACTAGGCAGAATCAAGTCACTTTGGCACTTCTTTGCAACTAAGACAATTTCTTGTTTATAGTTACAACATCCTTTTGACTAAAGATATCACAAGTATATTTGTAGTATTTTCATTATTGAGGTGTACTTGTAGTATCGTTTGATCCTGCTATTTTCTTTTCGTATATTTCCATGTTGCTTCATTTTTCTTTTGAGAAAATGTGCAAATGTATTATGTTTAATTGTCGATCTATTCTGGGTTAACTTGTAGATTCGTATCATATATTAAATTTTGATGTTATCGTTTGAATATACATGATATACTATTTCTGTGTTTTATTCTTTTCTTCCTCTGAATTTTTTCTGAAGAATTCGAGATTGTCTACACAGCATTGTTAACTACAAGTTAATTTATGGATTAATATTATTATGCTCCTAATCAGGATAGGGTATATAAAGTATATGTGTGTTAGTGTTTCTTTTATTAACTTTTAAAAACTATATTGAATCCGAATCTTCATATTTGCACTCTGTCAAATTTTCGTTCAATCTTATTATAGATGTATATGTGTCTATATTGTAAAATTATATGATTGGTTTAGTTTGTTAACAGTTTCTTTATTATTTATTCCTGTAGATATATGTTGATCGGTTTAATTAGATGAATTTTTATTTACCAGTTGTGTATCATATGAACTAATTCAGTAATTAATCAGTTTTAACAGTTTCTTTTGTATATTCATAATTGTAGTATATATTCTGCTAACAATGATTTACGTTATTTCTTTCCTTTGAATCTGCTCCTGTAATTGGGAGTGATTTAAGAGAAGGCAACTGGGCCTTAATCGTGTTAGAGACAACTATCTAACGATTGGGAGCAGCCTTTGAAAGCTCTTGGATCGGGTTGCCTCTTAGTTGACTATCGTGCTGATACGGCCTGTCAACACTCAATAAATGACAACTAACCCAAAAAAACCTAGGCAATCTTTTAAAAAGCACCCAATGAATAGAGCTGAGGCTGCTTAGATATTTTCCAGGAGAAGAATCATTCAGGAGGAATGCTCTTCAAGGAATTCATTGGAGAAAAGGGAAAACTGTAAGGAAGTGTTTTTGAGAGATATTCTGCAGTAACTTGGTCTGATGTGGCTTTCTAGCTGAGAGAACTTACTGATAAGTTCAGGATTTGTATTGGGTTTGAAGACTGGTACTTGATTATTGCTGCACCTAGTTCCATCCAGGGAGACCAGAGCAAGCTCGGGGGTCCTGAGGAGTCGTTGTTTGAGCACTCTCCAGGAGTTGGTAGGGAGGAACGACCTCCCATTGCTGTTGTCATCCAAGCTCCAGAACAGGTTCTGCCATCTAACAGTCTTTGTTTTAATAACTGTGTATGATTGAATGTTATGTTTGTAGCTTATGATGTAACGATTTAGATGGTTTAGTAATGAAGTTGTTTTTAGTTTGTTTAGTAATAGAATCTTTTGATGAAAAACAAAACCCCTCCTGCGTTTTTCCTCATCTGGAGTGACCAGACCGTACTCCAGCGCAGGGGTGAAATTATAAGCAAAGATATTATGATGAAAATACAGAATAGAATGTTAATGGAATTATAGAGTATTTTCTTTGTGTTGTTTTTCATAAGAAATATCTTTTGTATCAGGAGTAGTATTAACATGTACTAAAAACTGTCAAGTCTTTTAGAAACAGAGAAATAAATTGTATTGTTTACTGATAGTGTATGTATAAGTAGAGAAAACAGTTCTTGATACTATAACTACTTTCAGTAACCTTATTGCTTATTTGAATATCAAAGAAGAGTATAATAGTTAACTAGAGTAGGATTAAGTTAGATAAAGATGCTTTACAGTCTACTTCTTTATAGTTTAAACTACTGGAAGTATAATATTCAAATTGAAGAAAGAATAGTTAGAATTTCAATTTACTTCTACAAGTAATTTAGTTATTAGCAGAAATTACTTTTGGAAAGTAATATATGTTATTCATTTATTTCTGTTCTATCTAGCTAAATTTAAACAAAAATATACAACTGCTAACCTTTACTTTTTAAGATATTAACAGTGTAGAACATAGTTAGTTCGTTTACATTTATTTTAATAAATATTAATTTGTAACATAAACAGGACAACATAGAATACAGAGAGTATTACTATAAGATATTTAGTACAGTAATTATTAAGAACACATTAACAACAAAGAACAAAACATTATCTCTTTATGCACTTACAAAAGAAACTAAGTTTAAATAACCTTAGGAGCAATAGTACTCGCAGGTAGGATAACAACTTTATTATAATAAATAATAATATATTATCCTATTATATACTTTATAGGAATAGTACTATTATGTAATTACAGTAATGTTCTTAACTCATTATTGTAAATCTGATATATAATATGAATTATGTTCTCAAATATTAACTGCCAGATATATAATAATTTCATTGAAAACCCAAAGCCATTATATTCTGCAGGGTAACAAGTATATAACAACATTTACTGTTTTCCTTAATAATAAAGTAAGTCAATATGTGAACAATGTGCAAGAAACCCTAGTAATGAACTTAAAAAATATTAAGGGTAAAAATCAAGTGCATAATCGAACAGGAAGTAAACAACAGAGTGACAGAATGCTCGACTTATCGAGCTTAACCATATATTATAAAACATAACTAATAACCTTCATATTTTTGCAGAAGAACATTATAAATTAACAGTAATTTAAAAGAAGCCGTGATATATTTCTTATACTGTAAAAATTAGGGTAAAACCCTAATAGTCCAAAATTTACAACAAAATTAACAACTGTAGAGTTCAACACAGTAATTTTACTCACGGCCATAATTAAAATCCACAGAGAGAGACTTCTACAGCCTCTCCTTTTTATATATAAACACAGTATTCAAAACAAGACGAAATTACACTCACGGCCATAGCCGGAGAACCCTGCTTTAAGCAAGGGTTTTAACACCCATTAAAAACAGTGAATCAAATAACCAGAATAACCAAAACCCACAAGGGTTATTGAGGCCACGACGACCAACTATTAAAATCCCATAAGGGTTTGTACAAGGTATAACAGCCATGGCAAGTCCAGGGCTTACCGTAAACATCAAGTCACCGCCACTTAGTACCAGCTGCGCAGAGAGAGAAAGAGATAGGTTTATACCTGCGATTTCATCAGATTTTTTTTACTGTTAATATGATGTATTAAGAGTAACAGCTTATAAAAATAAAAGAGTCTGCAATAATAATGAAAGAGTCGAATACTTTCTTATCTCAATACTTAAAGGAAATGTAACCACCGATAACCAGCAACACAGCAACCAACACAAGGATGAGACAAACTTTTATCTGCCACAGGAAATTTAGAGATTACTAACACTGTATCCACCTACAATGGCTGAGAGTTGAAACGATTGACTGAGAAAGTGTACTGCTTGGTTCATAGCCGACACTACAAAACCCTATGCACTAGTTACTTAAGAGAATCAAACTTCGACTGCCACTGCCGAGCCAAGGGAGAAACGACTTGCATACTAACAGACGCCAAGTAGAGCAAGCGATGGAGGTTAAAACCCTATAGAATTGCAACCCTTCTAATCTAAGTGACAAGGGAATTCCATTACAGCCTTCTCTCAGTCTCCAAAGCAGAAATTACGCAGGGGGAAAGGCCAAAAACAGGCGAGACGAATGCCATTCGAGCTAGTCACAGAGAACGACATGAAGGTCGAGTGCAGTAGCAGAGCATATAGAAGCGAGAACGACGGAGAAATAATGATGCTAGGGTTACAATGGCCTTTTTATTTATGCATTGCTTGGCCCAAACGATGCCACGACAGCCCGCAAATCAAATTTATCATGGTGGGTTCAAGTCTATAGTTCCAGTGATCATTTTCACTCATGAGTATCCTTCCAATCATTTAATAATTGGAGAATCGACCATAGTATAACTCCAAAGTCAACCTACATAGATGTTGCATGATATCAAAAATCATTACCAAATAACTAGGTTGCAAAGCTTATCGACAGCATGAAGAAGTTACGACCCATTACTATACATTATAGTATTAATTTATTCAACAGTCAATAACCATGGTTTTAATAAACTTTGATTATGTTATTAGAAAGAACTTATAATGTTTATCCTTCTTGATGAGATCTTATTTATAATTAAATATCCTCCAACCAAGTATTTATAACATAAGCAAAGGTAGAATCAACTTTCAACCTAGTATATTTGTTTATAAAGAAGGATAAAGAGGTTTTCGTAAAATATTGTAGAACCTAAACAAAGGTAAACCATAGACTCTTCTTGAGAAGGATCTATCCTATAACTCTTGTTTAATGAACATGGCTTTTATATGCAAAACCAACTTAACTTTATTCGAAGTTAGGGTTAATTGTTTTGTCATGGAAGAAAATTCATAAATTTACTCTTTGATAAATACCTTTCTTGCTACTATTAGTCTCATCATCATTGTAAGAATTATATTTAACTAGCAAGATATGTTATATGCTTGATAAGACTCCAAATGTTTAATGGGTTAACTTGAAATTCAGATGATATAGATATATATGCCATAACTGAACATTACTTTCCAAGTAATTATGTACAGAGGAATTAAACCCTCCAATACTAATATATTTTAAATAAGTATAGTATGCAAGAAGGTTATAATCCCTTTTATCTTCAAAATAATAGAAGTAAGATGTTGGTACATAAAATTTTATCAATATACACCACATTCATTCAAGCAGTGGCCAAGTTGTCAAGTTAATCATGGCGTAAATAGTAACTACGTGTATTCTTTTATTTAATTTAAACTACTGATTTTATAACTCTACCATTTCTTACTCTTCTCATAAAGAAATATTTAAGGCTTTCTACACTTGACGACTTTAGTGGACATCAAAGAGATCAAAATTCTATAAGAACTATAATTTACATCTACTAGAAGAAAAGCAACTGTCGCCATCACGGTTAAAAATTGTAAATTTCTTCTCCTTAGCATCTTAAAAAGAAGGACAGATAAATGATTTTTGTTTTACCTCATTAAGCTTGGAAATTTGTTAGCATTTATATACTTTACGAAGTTATTTTTTTGTGCGACGAAATTTAGCTGAATGCGTTGAAATTATGAACAGGAAGCACCCAAACTTCTTACCTATAAGTCTATCAGAACAGGAAAACTTCTGCGTTAGCTTGAAATCTACGAAGCCCAGAATTTCATGGCAGTTCCACCTTGTAGTCGCATTAAGAAAACAAGTCAGTAACCTAAAAAGAACTATTCTGCAAGATAAACATAACCATTTAGATAATTCAGATAATAAATTTGGTAACGTATAACTAATTTAATAATTAGTTTGCTGTAATTACGAAAATTTTATGCATTTAAAATTTTTAATTTTTTCGGAAATTTTGGGGTTTTGATAGGTTTATCCCCATACATTTAAAGAAAGACATATTTTCTTACTGTTAGTACACTTGTAGATGCATTTCATTATGCAAGCAAGCTTGAAGCTAAATAAAAAGTAAAAGCACATTTCATGAATAAGCCAACAGGTCGAACATCCGATAAGAAGTCATCGTTTGACTCTGACAAGTTGAAGAACCCTTCTCAGCTGACTTCACTAAATATCGATCATCAAAAGAATAAATTTCAGAAATATAGGAGGGATCGCAACAAATAATCTCCTACCAGGAAATGGTGTGATTATCACAATTCAACATGGCATGATACGTCAGAATCAAAAGCTTAGAAGGAATTTTTGGAAAAATTATCGACCTCTGACTTGTCCGACATAGCCTTGGTAGAATCTGATCTAGATGCAACAACCCTCTTATCTTCGACCTCGACCATTCTGACAGCCTCGACTTTCGTCGACAAGGAGGAACGAGAGGGACTGTTCTATACACATATAAGGGTTCAGAAAAATCCATTACATATGATTGTGGATAATGGTATCCAGAAGAAACTCATTTTTGAATATCTTGTGAAGAAATTAGGTCTTTTCACCACTCCACATCCTCAAACTTACAATATCGATTGGATGAAGGATGGACAAGAACTAAGAATCACACGCCAATGCATACTCACCTACTTCATTAAGCCTTTTGAAGATGAAATACTCTGTGACGTGGCACCTCTTTCCGTAGTCCACACCTTGTTTTGGAAACCTTACGTGTGGTATCGACATGGTACATATCAGTCACAATCTTAGAAGGTGATTGTCAAAATTTAAAATCAATGGTATGACATACTAGAGCGACAACCCACATCAACGACTGCTATGATAACTGCCAAACAAAAAAAGATATTATCAGCCATGCCCCGAATTTTGCATTAATTATGATAAAGCCTCAACATTCCAGAAAGATTGTACCAACGAGTCGACTCACCGACCAACACAACTTTCGAAAATAGCAACATATCGACAACATTATTGAGGAATACCAGAAAAATTTTCAAGAGCCGAACATAGTACCTCTGCATTGTCATTTAAAGCACTCCATCAAACTTGTTCCTGGTTCTTCATTTCCTAACACATTTGTTTACATAAGACTGATTCTTGAGAATGAAGAGTTTCGTAGGGAAATCCATGATTTGATCAACAAGGGTCATATTCACCCCAACTCTTCTCCTTGTGGAAGTCCAGTCATCCTAGTTCCAAATAAAGACAGGACTTGGTGCATGTGCATCGACTATTTGGCTCTCAACAAAGTTTCAGTAAAGAATAGATACCCTCTTCCACAGATAGATTAACTCATCGAAATTTTGAAAGGTGCTAAGTTCTTTACAAAACTCAACCATAAGTCGGGATACCATCAAATTCCAATCAAGTCCACCGATGTATGGAAAATGACTTTCAAGACCAAGGAAGGATTGTTTGAATGGTTAGTCATTCCTTTCGGCTTAACTAATGCACTTGCAACCTTCATGAGATATATGGATTATCTTCTATGACCTTTCATCGTTAAGTGTTTCATTGTCTATCTCAACGATATTTTTATTTTCAGTCGATCACGGGAAGAACATGTCGGACATCTTCAACACTCTCTAGCAACATCGCCTATATCTGAACATGGAAAAATTCTCATTTGTGATGAACAACATCAAATATTTGGGGTATGTAATTAAATCTGCACACATTCATGTTGACCCAAAAAAAAGTACATATCCTCAAAGATTGGCCCATTCCTCAAAACATTCTTGAACCAAGAAGTTTTCTTGGTTTGGCGAATATCTATCGACGGTTCATACCCAGCTTCAACAACATCGCATGGTATTTGAATCAGTTGATGAAAGGAAATGGGAAAAGTGTCTTCAAATGGACGCCGACACAACAACAAGCTTTTGAAAAACTCAAAAACAAGCTTTGTACTGCACCAATACTTGTGTTACTTGATTTGCATCAGCCTTTTGAGATTGAGACAGATGCATTAGACTATGATTTCAGCGCAGTGATCACTCATTCAAGTCACCCAGTCACATTTCATTCTAAAACTTTCAATGACACTGTTAGAAGGTATTCGACTTATGAAAAAGAACTACACACCATTGTGCAAGCTATTAAACAATGGAGACACTACATTCTTGCCAAGGAAATGGTCATCCTCACTGACCATAAACCTTTGCAGTTCGCTCTGTCCTAGTCGAAACTACAGACAACCTGACAAATCAAGTGGATTAATTACCTGCAACAATTGTTGTTTGTAATTAAGTACCGAAAAGTGACAGATAATTTCACAACCGACTGTCTAAGCTAACCACCCATTACTCTACTATCTACAGTGATGAGTATGCAGGGTTATGACACCACTACTTGGACACAATTGTATTTGTAGACTGTGACTTCTACACAATTTATCGACATCTTCAGACCGACACACTGTCTACTACCGACTAATTCCTAAAGGACACCTTGCTATACAAGCTTGGGCATCTTTGTGTACCAACCGGTGAGCACTGACAAAAGCTCATTTGGGATGCGCACTACAACAAGACTACAGGACATTTTGGATTCACAAAAACACTTGTTATCCTCTAAAAGTATTTTTACTGGCCTTCACTTAAATTTGACATCAACAAATACATTCGATTGTACGTAGTTTGTGCCATTGCTAAACCACTGATTCGACGACAAAGACTGTACACACCCCTTCCAGTTCCTTTTCGACCATTGGAATGTATTTCTATGGACTACTTGATGGGATATCCTACTACCAAACATCAACATGACGCGATCTTAGTAGTTGTCGACAGATTTTTCAAGATGACTATCCTTATACCTTGCAAGAAGACTATGCCATCACAACATAATGTTTAGCTCATCTTAGAACATGTGTGGAAACATAATGGCCTCTCAATGACCATTATTTCAGATAGAGATGATATATTTGCTAGCACCTTTTGGCAAAATCTCAGGCAACAGATCGACATGAGACTTTCTTTGTCGATAGCCTTCCATCCGTAGACAAACGAACAAGCAGAAGTTGTAAATCACTTGGTAGTACAACTACTTCAAATGTACAACCACAAATATCATTGAAAATGGGATGACAACCTTCCATACATACATCACAACTACAATTGTGCTCAACACAGTTCTACAGGTAAGAGTCCATTTGAGATCTGTTATGGATTTCAACCCTCGGCACCTATCGAATTTATCAGTTCCTCGACACAGTCTAATGACAAAATCTTCGAAGGACAAGAAGTTGAGAAAGTATTGAAGTTCAGAGATCAAATATACAACATCCAAAATCAAGCATAGGAAATGTTGCAATGAGCTAATGAAAAATCTAAGGCTTGACACAACAAGCATCATATTCCTCATTGATTCCAAATTGAGGATCAGATTTGGTTACATCTAAAAAAGGAGCGCTTCACTGGTACACACAGAAAGCTGAAACCTTTGTGATATGGCCCATACAATATCCTTAACCGGATTGGAGAAAATGCTTTTCAGCTCGACATTCCTACATGCCTTGGCCTACATCCAGTTTTCAATGTAGATCTACTTCAACCATACCAGGCACCATTGTTGGAATAGAATGACTTGCATAGAACAGAACTCCAAGACATCCATCCATATGTTCAGGAACCTCTTCTTTGGGACACCATTGTGGGACGACGCGTATGCCAGAAAAGGACAAACTCTATTCCATTGTTCCAAGTGGCTAAATCTAGACAGCTCTTCGCGCAAGGAAAATGGCACTCT
The DNA here is from genome assembly GCA_001517045.1 of Pseudotsuga menziesii. Taxonomy (NCBI): domain Eukaryota; kingdom Viridiplantae; phylum Streptophyta; class Pinopsida; order Pinales; family Pinaceae; genus Pseudotsuga; species Pseudotsuga menziesii. The sequence continues at coordinate 98,070 of LPNX010999195.1, forward strand.
CCTACTGAAGTAGCCAACAATTTTCCTCACCTGAACGAATACACAATGGAGACCATTGTTTCTTAAGGAAGGAGTAACGATCCAACCAACAGTTGGCATGTTGTCGAACTTGGAAAAAGTCTAGCACTTCGACTACTTCGACTTCTTTGACAGGTTCAACATCGACTTCAACAAGTACAAACCTCGACACAACCGAACTCGACAAACCTCGACAGGTTTCACGCTCGACATACAACATGTTGACATACCTTGTTGACACTTGCCTAACATCGACAGATTGAATATCTATCGTTTGCGATGGTTGAACTTCTGAACCGTTATAACTTCTTGTACCTGAACGTAACAAGTAGTCACCCAAGCGTCTCAACATTCTATATAAACATGTACATTATTGTAACAACCAACCAACCTTCATAGAGAAGAAGTAATAATAGAAATTGGTTCTAATTCTTGCTTATTTCCTGTGTGCATACTTTCTGTCGATATAGTGTATTTCTTGCTTTCCTTTTTCTTTTTCTAAGCTTCCTTCATAACAATGCTTGAATCATTGAGTCGAGTGTTGTCCCCAGCGTGCATCTGGACACAACCTTGATCAATTTTGCACTTACTCCTTCTTTGCTCAATGATATTGTCAAATACATTGTCAAGTATGATGGAGTAGGATTCAAGTCTTATACTAACTGCTTCAAATCTTCTACTGTCGCTTCAAGTTTTCAATTTTCATGGACTTGTCAAGTTCTTTCTCTATGTGTCATTGATATTTTTTTCCATTTCAAATAATTTTATTCACCAAGACCTCATGTGTTGCAACTACTATTGGAAAGTTTCATGGTTCTACTCCCCCTAAGCGTGTGCTTAATAAATTTTCAACTTTGCTGATTTCCATCCTTTAAGTTCTTCTTCCTTATCTTTCAATTGTCCAATTCATATCTCTTCATGTTCACTTGAAAATTTTCTTCAATGATTTTCATAAAACCAGTTCTCCAAAACTCCAAACACCATGAACTAACGCTTTCGTTGGATTATCTCCAACATTTTGTAGTATTGCTTAATTTCTCTTGTCGCGTATTCCTATGTGTCCTTATGAGTTTTGTGAGTAACTGCATTGATTTCAGCACTCAAGAACATATAAATAGATTTTTTGACTTCGGGTCCTTCTTTTCCCTCCATCAGTTAACTTTATTATGTGTTTATTTTTAGCATGAAAAACAAAATCTCCATGATAAAATCATGATACAATTAAACCAGTGCGAGTTTATTCATTCACATTAAATACAATAAACTCTGATCCAAATCCACATAACATATTTTCAAATAGTCTACAAACATATGAATTAATTTAATTTATTGGAATATTATATTTATAATAATAGTCGTTAAATTCAACCACTTTATTAGTCATGTGAACACCATTGTCCGATATGAGACGTGTAGAAACAAATGTGTTTAAATTGTTGCAGGTTTCCAATAGAAGCAAGTGATTTGTTTTCTCCAATTTCATCTTCTGCGAATAAATATTCCTAGACAATTCTTACATTTCAACAATCCACTCATCATGTAACTTGTTAGATGCTATATCAGCCAAGGTTCTCTGCCACTTCAGCAAATATATTACTTCTTTTGTTGTTCTCAAATTCTTCTAGATCTATTTAACTCTTACTCTGCTATAGGAATACATCAATACTACATATTTGGTCTTGTCAACTGTTATTCTAAGAATCCCCGAAAGAAACCTACTTCCATAAAATCCTACATGTTTGGATTTAAATTTTATATTAAACTCCGGTAGTTTTACACCTTCCAATTTGAATCATATACCCAATTCAACAATTAGAATTGTAAGTTTCTACATTAGTAAATATAATGAAGTAATTAATTGTGATGTAAGGTAATATTAGTTACCTAATATATATATGAACTACTATGTTATACTTGTCTGCACAAGATAACTTATGTTTGTGAAGTTTTTCCTGTTTCTATCTAGAAATCATGCGTGCCATGCACTTTTTGCAAGCGAAGTCCAACTTATCGATGAATTAAGGCAACTTTCTTTTAGAATTGCATGAACATTTATGTGTGGTGATTAACATGATTGATCAGAATAGATATATGTAGGTATTGTGGATTAACATGAGGAAGCAACTCTATTTTTTTTGCATCTAGTTATTAAGGTTCCCTTGTATCCTTACAAAGGGAAGTTGCTTTCTTTTATTATGTTTCCAGATTTTGTTGCTTTTGGAATCTATGTTTACCTTTATCCTTTCTCATTGGTATGAATTTGTATTGAATTTATTTTGTAAGTTTTCAGAACACCTATGGTCAAATGTTTGCATCATTTTCTTCAAAAGGGCAACATTTTATTTGTGCGAGTGAAGATTCACATGCTTATATATGGAATCATGAGAGCCATCATGGATATGGTTCCAGGCATGAAAATTTATGTTGTACATCTGAACACTTTCTATAACTGGTTGTTTCAGTTGCAATTCCTTGGCATTAGAGGAAATTTGATGTCTAAAATGGGCCTCCTAAGGAAAATGATAAAATAATAGTTAAAATAATAAAATAATAGTTATTACTTTTAGAGGAAGAATGCAAAAAACTACTTTTTTGTTCATATTTTCGACATATCTCCCTGTGTTTTTACTCAAATTCTGAGAGGGAGAGCTCGTTGGATGTGGAATTTAATTCCGCATCCAACGAGTGCCCACAATGCATACTTTGATGGACCCCTCTACCCCAAAAACAAGAAATGCCTGAAAAAACATGATGGCATTGGATGCAAAATTTAATTCCGCATCCAACGAGTACCCACACTGCATACTTTTGATGGACCCCTCTACCCCAAAAACAAGAAATTCCTAAAAAAATGTGATGATGACATCATCACCACATTTTTTCAAGTATTTCTTATTTTTGGGATAGAGGGGTCCATCAAAAGTATGCAGTGTGGGTACTCGTTGGATGCGGAATTAAATTTCGCATCCAACGAGCTCTCCCTCCTGAAATTTGAGTAAAAACATAGGGAGATATGTCGAAAATATGAACAAAAAAAGTAGTTTTCTTTTATGACAAATATGTCAATTCAACCATTATGGTTGACTCATTTTATTGAAATTCTATTGGTTCTTGAATTCCAACTCACAAAATTTATTGTTGGCGCGTTTTCTTATAAGGCCCATTTTAGACCCCAAATTTCCTCTAATGTTTGGTATGAAGCTTCAACCTGCAGTTTGGAATTCACATGAATTTATGCTTAGTCAAAGGAACACTCCACCTTCATTGAAGAAAGGAAAGGATGTTGGATTCCATTATGGTCTTCTTTCAAGATAATCTAGTGAGGGGAAGGAATCAGAGAATGATTTGCATTATCTTTCTCAAGTATTACATTCATGCAGTTCACAGAATTTGGTAGATAGAGATGGCTAAGATGATATTTTTAGATGTTTGACTTGTATCTCATATTCATGTCAACAATATTTTATGGCCTTTTCTGCATCTCCTAGGAACACAAATAATCTAAATTCAAGTCATATTATTTTCTCCCATAGCGTGTATAAAGGCTCAACAACTTGGCATGAGGAGAAGCTTCCTCCAACAATAAAGCAAAGCCGATTAAATATAGCTTCTTCTCACAATGAAATCATGAAGACTCATATTGGTAATACTAACCAAGGTCATTTTGAAGCTTCTACAACCGTGGTATGGGGATTAGTAATAGTCACTATTGTTCATGGGGGAAAGAATAAATCATTTCAAAATTATGGCTTTCCTGTTCGTATATCAAAAGACCAATATTTATAATTAAGTGGGAGTGAAAGGAAAATTCACCCTTTTACATTATGATTTCCACATAAATACACGTTATTATTGAATGCATTCCCCATCTCAACTTGTGTTTAATCCACTGGTAGTATGGGGATATTTTCAATCTTTCCACTACAACAAAACATACAATTATTGCCTAATATAGCGCCAAAATTTAGTATATTTTACTTCATGAATTAGGCACTTTTACCCATGCCAAACTCTGTGCCACAACACATGTTCCCTTTGGTGTCATAAATAGCGCCTAAAATAGCACCGGATGGAACGCCTAGTAAAACACCGGATATAGCACTGGAAATGTGGCGTCTAAAACAATGCCATATTTTGCGCCTATATTAGCTCCTACTTTAGCGCCTAAAATGGAACCAACAATAATGCCTAAGATGGCTTCCCATTTTTCTTCCATTTCGATGTCTATTTTTTCTCCTAGTCGTGCTCCCTATTTTTCTTATAATATTACTCCTAGTCTTGCTCCCAGTTTCACTTCTAGTCGTGCTTCTTGTTTTTCTTCTAATATTACTCCCAATCTTGCTTCTTGTTTTGCTTCTAGTATTTCTTCTAGCTGTGCTTCATGTTTTTCTTTTGGTAATGCATTGAAAATAACTTCTTTTTTGGATTCCTAATGATTCAATGTTTTGCTTCCATTATCATGACGTCCCCTGTTGCTTCCATTTTTTCTTATGGATTTGATTTTGGTTGTGCTTCTAGTTTTGCTTCCGATTTTGATTCAAGTTTGGATTTTGATTTGGCTTCTAGTTTTGCTTCTTCTTTTACTTCTTGATTTGCTTCAGGTTTTGTTTCTAATTTTGCTTCCACTTTTGCTCCCACTTTTGCTTCTGGTTTTGCATCAAGTTTTGCTTCTGATTTTGCTTCCAGTTTTACATTTTTGTTGCTTCTGATATGGATTCTATTATAACATATTTTGTTGCTGCTGAATTGCTTCCATTATTACTTCTTTGTTTTCTACCTAAATTGCTTCTGTTTTTGCTTCTTGTGTAGCACCAAGTTTTCCTTCCGATATTTCTTCTGGTTTCTATCTAGTTTGGATTCCATTGTTTGTTCCTTTTTTTCTTCCAACAATGCTTCTTGTTTTGATTCGACTTATTAATTTATAATTTTTATTATTTAAATATATCTTGCCTCTTAAATAAATTATATTATTATAGAGTAAGTCATATTGCATTTGAAAGATTTTATAGGATAACATTTATAAACAAGTTTTAGGGAAACATACATCTATATAAACTAACAATGTCATAATACTTATTAAATATCCTTTTAAATAAAATATACAACAATATATATATAACAAGATAATTATTATAACATGATCATCATTTATAATTGAAACGAGTCAAATATCTTTAATCTAATTGAATTTGTCAACATCACATCCTCGATAGTAAATTAAAATCACCATACGTTATAAATATCCATCCAAACATTGTCAACCACTTCTAATATATATATATATTACAAGTCAATACTGATAAGACTATCATTATATATAACTAAAATAAGTGAAAGTCAAACATTCTAGTAAATCAATAACATGTCAAAACTATACATGCCCAATAGTCAACATAAGTCAAAATGATACATGTCCAAATGACATAAGTCAAAATCATAAATGATGTAACTCAAACTAATACATGCCAAAATGATACTAGTCAAGATGATACATGTCTAAACGATACAAGTCAAAATTATACATGTGAAAATTATACAACGCAATAATATCAATAATGATCCATGAGGCAATACGTATGATCAAATATGTCATTGAATACTACCAACAACTACCTCCTCCTCCTCCTCCTCCTCATCACCATCGCGATCATCATCATCACCATTGTGATCATGATCATGATCATCTGCCTTGGTATCTTTTGTATCACCCTCATCATCATCATCTCCCGCATCGGCACCAGACCCAACAATACCTAGACCTTCTGCAAGATCCATGTTCTACAAAAAAATATTAAAAATGAAAAGTTATTATTTATTTCATGCAATAATTAAATTTTATGTTATATTTCTAATATTACAACATATGAAACAAAACCACAATCATATCATATGATCAATATTAAAGTGCACATACCATAATAAAACTTCAATTAGGTTACAACTAAGATTTCATTGAAATAATGTAAAACATGCAACAATTCTTAAATGTTAGTAAAGGTTATTAAAAACAAATTGTTATACACTTTAACTATCAATTGTAAATTCTAGAAACTCGAGTTCATATGTGTTGTGGATAATTGCTAAATCTCAGATGAAGTCATCTGAGTATCCTATCTCTTCCAACTGGGTCCATTTCCACCAAGTGGGTCTACTAAGGTCATCTTCTTACCACCAAAAAAATGATGCATAACTAGCCCTAATTACTCCAATCAATCTATGAAGGGGTAGACCCCATAATCTGTACAATAGTCCCTCTTTGATCCCTAGTATGATGGAGTCCTCAACATACATATATCCCTTTGGCCATAACTGTAGTGAGTGTCCTCTGAACTCAACTTTATAACCTTGATCCTCCAAGGATGAAATTGAGAGCACATACACTCTCAGATGAGGAACACATAGAACATTATGAAAGGCTAGATTCCATCCCGACTCTAACTCAATTACAACATAAACCTCTCTTCTACCGACTTCTCCGTCTATGTGGATCTCACACCTCACCAAGCATATAGTATTCACTGATCAAGGTGGTTAAAATAGATAACACTCTTTTGTCATATGACATGTGTCACAACATTCTAGATACCACCCATCTCGAGAAATATCCTCTCAATCCAGGAGTAAGGCATGCTCCTTGAATAGTGTGGAGAATATTCCTTGAACAACCTGAAATAGTTGAACAAGGAATGTTAGTTATTCTCAATTATACTTATCAGATTACCGTAAAAATAGTTTTTTACTGTTGTTTAATAAACTGAATAACACCAAAAAGATTATAATACAACAAAACATATAACAATTTAACCACACATCAATTTACATGCTCTTATTTCAAAGAATGTTTTTGTTTGTTTTTTTTCTCAATTTCCATGCTCCTTCTCTAGTTTGCATCATCGTTCCTGTCCATAATATCAAAAAAAAATCCTTTCAACGATGCCACCATGGAGTCAACAATTTTTTTTGCATTCTTCACCAATTATGTGTTTCCAGTTGTGAATACATCAATGCTGATGGATTCAAGATGTCTAGTTTCAACTAGCGCACCCCTCATACCATGAATCACTTTCCCAGAAACTATCCTTTTGTTATGTTTCTAGAACTAGGGTTCTGATTAGTTAAGGCCTTGGCAATTTTGCACAAGGGGGTCAAATTTACTAGGAACGATGTCTCTCAATCTCTATGTAATATTGTTTATCGTAAATACCCCTTGGGAATATAAATAAAATCTAAAATTGATTTAATTACATAGACCACAACTCAAAATTGAGTTTTATAGTTCATTTGGACGCTTCCTACATGTATATACTCTGAACATACTTTTTGATATATTTCCCTTCAATCTTCACTCAACCTACTAAAGGGAGGTTGCATGCCAATCTTAATTAACTAGATGTGAGAGTACTAAGACATATAGCAATAGGTTATCTTTAAACAATTCATGGTTAGATATCATTGTCTTATCCATTGTAGCATATGCATAAATTAGGGAATGGAGGCATTAATCCTACATATCAACATGTAGACAGGACCTGTACAAAAGACTTTCAATGTATCCACATTAATATCCAATGGTATGGTATGAAATTACATTAATAATATATCTTTAAACAATTCATGGTTAGATATCGTTGTCTTATCCATTGTAACATATACATAAATTAGGGAATGACGACATTAACCCTACATATCAACATGCAGACAGGACCAGCACAAAAGACTTTTAATGTAGCCACATTAATATCCAATGATATGGCATGAAATGACACTAATAAGAAATACAATATCTATGAAATAGAGTCTCTAGCCATAGCTAATAATGAAATAAAAATAGGTCTATGATATTGGGAAGCCACACATCCAACTAAAATGTTAAGACTTTACAAATGTGAAAAGGAGAATGGTACCAACAATAGTGGAAATCAATATAAAAATGAATTATAGACCCAATTTAAAGAAAAGGAAGGAGTCCACTTCAATGCATCTCAATGTGACCTAATACAATTATAGTGCAATTGGTTGGTATAGTACTGATCACTGGAGTGCTCCTTGTATAGATCAAGATAGTTTCTTTTGAGAGGTATGCATCATTTCTCACTATTTCTACCCGAGAATAAACATTGCACCAATTAATATAGATGTAAACTATATAAACAATGATTAGAAACAAGGAAAATAATGTCCAACGCTAAAGCCACAAAAATAAGGGACTATGTATACATTACTAGAACTTGTATAATACTTAGAAATTAAATGAACAATCAATATGTAGTATATTCACAAATCAATACATTCTTTAGAACAAGAACCATTAGATATAGAAGTAATATCTAACACACTTGAGCCTACCATTCAAATCTCAATTCTTGTACATTGTAAGAAAGATGCCAAATTCATATGCCTATGTTAACGTAAATTTAAATACAATTATACTCCAAATTAGGTGCTACTGAGGAAGTCCAAACCTCAATTTGGAACTTACTAGGCATGATGGCTTTCATTCTATCTGTAATATTTTTCATCATAAATCTCCCTTGGGAATATGAATAAAATATGAGATTGAGTTAATTACATACATTGCAATCCAGACTTAAGTTTTACAGTAGCGTTTGGCCACTACCCCCATGTAGCTTCTTTGAATATTCTTTTTAATACATTTCCCTTCAAGCTTGACTAAACCCACTAAAGGCAGGCTGCTTGACAATCTTGTTTGACCAATTGTGGGAGTAATAAGACATATAGAAATAGGTTATATTGAAACACTTCATAGTTAGCTATCATTATCTTAACCACTGTAGCATACACATAAATTAGGGAATGAAGGAATTAACCCTACATATCAACATGCAGATAGGGCCTATACAAAATATTTTCATGGAAACCACATTAATATCCAATGATATGATATGAAATGGAATCGATAAGAAATAAAATATCTATGAGATAATGGTGATCATATATAATATCTTACCTTCTATGATATTAAAAATTGGTCTACAACACCAATATACAATATTAAACATTGGTTTGCAACACCAGTATACAAGGTTCAATTCCTTGAGTTATGATAATAATAATATTCTTTGTAAAGGGTTATGCTAGTTCTTATGGGATTAACTAGCACAATATCAATTTTTGTATTACACTTTGCTCCCTAATAATATATAATGGGGTTCAATATAATGATCTTATAGTTTACCCTTATCTGTATCTCTTATACTAAAGATTGTGTTACCTGCATAAGTAAGCATGTTAGTATAATCAAAGGGGATCACACTGGTATTGATCTTATTATCCAAGAAGTTATGGTATTCAATATAATCTTTGCTGATGATACTACGATTGTACTATGAACTCAATCTACAGTATAAGATAGGTATAACAAAGAGATGATCACTTACACTCTGTATTCATGTGGGAAAATCATAGGTTACAATATGTGGTTAGTTAAGACTATTACATATTAGTTAAACTAGCGATTTCCATTCATTACTCATAACTTATAGTTATTTAGATTATACAAGTCATCTAAGTGATTGCATATAATATCCATCATTATTTGGTATAAGTAATGTAATCTACTATACTTATGTACCTTGTGAGTTATTTCATTCTACTTATTCTCTCTATCACTTAACTCTCACAATGACTCCAATGATTACTATAAGCATAAGGTAAGTAGTTACTCTCGAAGTGTTCATGTTCAGACCAATGTGATCAGCACTAACATAAATTTTACATGTATAGTATGCCACGCTTTATCTGTGCTTTCACTTGTATTCCCCTTATGTTAGTTATACAAGCCCATATGACTTGTTTGCTTCCCTTATGATTACTAGGGATAAATTAATTTGGAGTTATATGTTAAACCAAAGACCTATAGTAATATGAAATATCCTACATGTTACTGTAAATTCATATTGGTTCGATTCCAATGAGATCACATAGTAGTAACATATGTATTCAAGATAATAACAATGTTGCGTGTCAACTGTAAGTGCAATTAACATTACATACATAATTAAAGGGTATTCATTCAATAAAAAACATATACACATGAGTTTTATAAGCTGTTGTATATACAATGAAAAAGAGATAGGATTTTATTCTAAAGGTCTTGCATATTGCGTGACTTGTTTTATTCCCCTATGCTTACTAAGGATAAATTAATTTGAAGTTGTATGTGAAACCAAATCCTTGTAGTAATATGGCATATCCTATGTGTTAATGTAAGTTCATATTGGCTCGATTCCAATCAGATCACATAGTAGTAGCATATACTATTCAAAATAATAACACCGTTGAGTGTGAACTGTAGGCATAATTAACATGACATATATAATTAAAGGGTATTCATTCAATATAACACATCTATACATGAGCATTATAATTTGTTGTATATACAATGAAAAAAGATATAGGCTTTTGTTCTAATGGTCTTGCATATTTCCTAACAGAGTTAACTGAGTCTAAAGAATCACTGCAAAATAAAATATTTTTGTTATGCCAACTAAATTCTATCTCTAAAGCCCTGGGATTGTATATTCGCACAAAATTTCCTACAAAAATTACAAAAATTAGTTCACAATGTTTAACTAAAACTATTGTATCTATAAATCCCCAGGCTTATAGCTTCTCAGAAATTGTCCTACCAAAATTACAATAAAACAGTTCATAATATATAACTAAAAATGGAACCATGGAACCTCATCTTCCAAATTGATTTGAGGAGGAGCAGCTGATAAGGATTTATCCTCCTCATTCCCTTCCATCTTCCTATTTAGTTCTACAACTTCTTTATGTAAAATTTCCACTCTAGCATTCATATATATGGCTCTATCCTCTTTCATGTCTGCTTGTTTTTCAATAGATCCAATTGCAACTAGAAATTTATTCTCTCCTCCAATTGATACTTCTCATCCTCCTCTTGCCATTCTTACCTGCAACATTCTCTCCTCTCCCATATTGCTCCATCCTATTGACCCTTCAGATAATCCTTCGAACACTTATATTAATATTTTGGAATCCACAGTCGACACAACAATAGCTTTCACATAAATATTCTTCTCTGTCCATTTTCTTTATGCAGAGATGAAGGAACCCTTTGTTTATACTTCCTTGGGATACAAGGAATATATCTCCCTATCTATCAATGTCTTGATTTGTAAATAAACCTTGTATTATTGCCATAATATATAAATATGGACCATTATCTACACCATAATTACCATTTATATCCATCCAAATCAATTTACCCTTGTCAAAATTTCTCTTGTACCATCCAATAGTAATTAAATCTCGTCTTCCTTATGTAATATATAAACCTAGACCTTTAAATACACCATGATTACCATTTATAGCCATCCAAATCAAATTACCTCTATTCGAAACGTGCTCCTGTACCATCCAACAATTTGCTTCAGATGATGATGCAGGGCATAACCAATATGAAATTGAGAGAGGGTTATGGCAATGGTTGAGGAAATCCTTCCATATTTCCCAAGTTCTTCCATCATTTTCCAATACATGCACTAAATATTGGATGTACAAATGCAAGTACTCATCTCTGCACCCAATTTAACATGAAGTGAAACCACCACCTTTAGCTTGGTAGCCCTAGTGTCCCCCATGTGTCTCTCCCAAATCCTTATGTTGAAAGCTGGTGGGATGGGACAAGTCCAATGTTCTAACTTATTCATACTAGTTTTGGGAAGGACTTTAGCACTCCAACTATGAATTTGATCAAGCACAAAAGACTATGAATTCGAAGGTTCAGGTGGTAATTATATATTTGTGTTATGGAAGATTGTCTTGAGGATGTACTTGGTTATGTTCTTTGTGGGACTTTTATATAGATAATATTGCTAAGAAAAGAGGATGATTTTTGTGCATTATGTGGCTAATAGAAATTAAGGAATCGTTGTCGATTTTTTTCCCAATCTTGAAGGAAAAAGAATATTCCTAGTTTAGGCACAACAAAGATTGTTATCTTTAGAAACTTGAATGCATATGTTACACTTTGTATAAGTATTAACTTTACACAAAAATAAAATAAATTTTAGAGTAGATAAGATGTTGTGGAAGTTGTCGACAATTACCAACATCAATACTGGTTTAAGGTGCATGTTCATTCATCCACCTACCAGGAAATTGCATCTCTATCGGATAAGTACTTGCATGAGGTGCATGTTCATTCATACATAAAGTTCAAGAATAAGTACTTGTTTGAGCACTTTCATGAGATTTATTGGGTTGAATTCCCAGTAAATTTAAATGGCTGGTTAGAAAAAATCACAAAGTAGATTTGTCATTGGTTTCCATGGTCAAGAGTTGAATGGACTACTAAGAATTTCTTAAAGATCCAAGAATATTATGATGAGCTTGACATAAATGCTCAAGTTCTAGGTTAAAGGTCAAAATTCCACTAATATTTGAAAAGAGCCATACAATTTTTTGAAGAAAATATCACATGGAAGATAACACATCTTGTTCCTATGGATAATGCATGCAATCTATCTTTGGAAGAAGAGATTAAAAAATTTCAAGCATATTTTAATAGGTGTTGTGCATAATGCATGTTAATTTACAAGGCCACCATGATTGATCTAGGAGGGTTATATGTGACAATGAAACCAAGGAAGCATAAGTTTACAAAGGAAAAATGAGAAATTGAGTTGCATGTTAAGCGTCAACACCAAACTTGTAAAAACTCTCCTAGGAAATTAAAATCCTAATATATGGAAAACTATTTTGGAGTGATGGGAAGCACATTGTGCAAAGAAATGACACAAGTTTATAAATGTATCCCCTTTCTACACTAAGGATAATGCCTCCGTACTAGGGTTAACTTCAAATCTCTTAGTTATCTTCATCGCATATTTTAGACTTCACAAATGTTTCAACTAGCACAAAACACGAGCATGTCATATATGTTTTGCAAGCAAGTAACATCAGTACCCCACCCCTAGAAAATATCCTCCAAAAGACCATTCCTAGTTTATAGTCAAATTATTTACTTAGGTATAGAAAATATCACTTCAAAGGTTTCCATATCAATCCTATGGAGGGATATGAATACATAGGATTTTCTTCTTATTAAGAGATTCAATACTAATGCACAATATTAGTCCAATTACACACTTATCATCAATAATAAAACCATTCCAAACACTCCTACAAACCTAATGGAAATAAAAACATAGAATTGGTGATTGAAATGATTGTGTGTTACTGTCTTTTATTGTTCTTGAATACAATTGTTTCATACCATGAACTCCAGATATAACCATTGTTTCATCGACTGTAAGCTATGTCAAATACTTGGACATAAGAGAAAATAAAATTATAAGGTAGCCTCAATATGCCACCATGATATGCTGCCCTAAATTAGTGGGTGAGAATGGAATAAATATTTAATAATGGAGCTAATTAAATAAATACAATAGAAATTGAAGTGGCAATGGTGCATGGAGACACATGGAGATTATGGGGCCCACATAAGCTAGAATTTTTGTGCCACATGGCATCCTCCTCTTGCAATTTCGAATCCATGGGAAGCCTAATGTTCTTGGATGAGATAAAAGGCTAATACACTTTTCCATATGCATCAGAGGTCTAATTTGGAAGGAAATGTAACTTACATGGGAGAGGAAGAATCACATGGGAGCTTCTTGGACACTTGGGCTAGATTCCCTAACATCTATGACACCAATGATGAAGATGCTATGAAATTTATGACATATTGAAGACCTGAAGGCTGATATATGACCATTATGACATTTCAGGCCTAAATATAGCATCCAAGAAGGCTCTCATGTGAGTTGGGAAATCTCAATGGGTCCCTACTCGAATTGGGGGAAGATGGAAGGATAGGGAAGGGAGGACACATGGAAAATCTTGAGCACACACCCTAATTTGAATTGGCTTGAGTTTTTGGATGGATTGGTAACCTTAGAAGGATAAGGATGTTTATAAAATACAAGGATCAACCAATAGAATGTCTTTTTTATCATTTGAGAAATTTGCATTTGTGAAGAGAGAGAGCTAGTGGATGACTAGTTTCTTGCCTTAGCCAATTTCGAGGGTGAAAATTCCCATCCAAGTTGGTGTTTGGAGAGTCCATTCAGGTATTACATGGATATTTAATGGATTTTGTATTTTCAGGTGTAATCTACAGGGAATATCATGGTTTCTTCTAGTGCATCACATTCTCTCAACCATTTCCAGTCTTTATTGCATATTCTTGCTCATGGAGGGATTGTGCTTTGGGTGAGATATTGTACTATTTGGGAGAGATTATCATGGTCCATTTATGATTGTAATAAGATTAATATACTCTTTTATTCATATTAATAAATTATCAGGTATAAATACCAAATGGTTGTATGTAAAAGTGATTATTAATCACAGGGACTTCACTTAGTGAACCTGTCACATAGCACATGCGATCATGGGATATTAAAGAATACCCTTAATTTCCTAAGATATTTACCCAAACTATTTTTTTTGAAACCCCCTCCCAATACTTAAAACCTCCTCCCCACCCATTTTTATACTTCAATCCTTATAAACCACCCTACCCACCCCCACCTTAAACCCCTCATCCCCCCAATACCTGCAATATATTGGTTCTAATTTTTATAATTTTAAAACCCACAATATGAAATAATGTGATAGGATATTGGTCAACAAGTGAATCCCCCGTGTTATTAATGAGCAAACAATAACCATTTCCCCAGTATATTGATGTATGCCATTGTAATGCTGATGATTTCGAATGTAAGAATGTGTCTCTGATATATTTATGATTAATAGACTGATATTTATGAGTATTAAAAGTTTCATATCCATAAATTAAGCATTTTAAGTCATCTTACTCATTTTATTTGCATTTGGAGAAGATTTGGTGCCATTTCCCCAAGGTCGAACTAGTGATTTTGTAGTTGTTTGGGAGAGGGTTATAACAGAATTTATAAAATGACTAATGATGCAAATGAGACCTTAATAATTTCCATTAAAATTACTCTGCCTCTTTTCAGAAATTCTATTGGGTTTTGGAGCATTTGGAAAGCCATTTTCAGCATTTACCCTGGGGGAATTGGAACCCCAATTTGCTAGTAAAAACTCTTTCCTTGGATAGAATATTAAACAAGTTTTCGTAAGTCTTTGGAGGGTTATAAATAATCCCTGAAAATAATATTAAACTATTAATGTCATTCATATACATTCTCATAATATTTGGGAGCATTTGCGTCAATTTGGAGACCTAGACATCAAAATTAGTCAAAGGTTGAAATAGGGAAAAAAGTGAAAATTGGTCATTGTAATAAAATTTAAAAAAAAAGAGAAATTACAAGTGGTATAAGAGAATGGTATTGGAACCTGATGGTATTTAAAAGGAGTCAAATAAATAATCTGCCACCCTTAGAACTTGAAGTTGAAGGTGTTTTTGTTGAAGAAGAAGAAGTAGAAGAAGAAGAGGTACATTCTGCTGAAACTATGACTAACGAGGTGAAGGGACTCCCTGATGATAAGGAGGAATATATTGTACTCATAAAACCTCTATTTTATTTAGTAACCAATAACATGACCCAACATATTATGAAAGGATTCGAATTGTTGGCTAGGCAATTTGGAAGCAAAGGAGTAATAGGAGGTAGCAGTAGTTCACAATTAGAAGAAAAGAAGACAATGGGTGGGCATATTTTCTCAGGCACATGACCCCATAATAGACCCAATGAATTTCATATCACACCAAGGCCTACTGCACCTAAATTTATTATACCCAAATAAGATCCTAACATTCAACTTGAACTTGATACAGTGGCGAAAGAATGGGATAAATTGGATGAAGATTGTAAGAAAAATCTATCATTTGATTAGTGCTTTATGGCTGCAAAAAACTCAAAAAGAAGGAAGATAATAAGTATATATACCAAAAATAAGAATTAAATTGTTCCATGGGTAAATTTATACTCTCTAATTTTTATGGTTCCTCTCAAAGTTCTGCTAACACTTGGGTGCAAAAATTAGATGTGTATTTTCAGCTGAATCCGATGGTGGAAGAAGATGCCTTAAAAATGGCCATTTTACACTTGGAAGGAGATTCCAATGAATGGTGGTTCCATGGCCTGAAAAAATTGGGCCATGATCAGGTTAAAAAATATGGATAATTTATCGATAGGGTACTAGAGAGATTTGAGCAAAAAGATCCAGAATTGTCTTTCAAAGAACTAGCCCAATTGAAGCAAGTCGGGACCCCTACTGATTATATGATGGACTTTAAAAAATTATTAGTCAAGGTGGATTATGTGTCTATGGGAAGGTTAATATTTCTATTCACTGAAGGTTTGGATTAACCCTTAAATTTTTTGGTCAAATCCAACAATCCCATTGCATTTAAAGATGCAATGCGCTTGACTAGAGATCTCCAAAATGTGCTTCCTAGAACAAGATTTCCTCCCAAGCCCAACTTCAGATTTAAAAGAAACCTTGGAAAAGAGATGCACCTGATAAGAAGCCTTGGAAAAGAGATTAATTTGAAAATATTAAGAAATGTGAACTAAACAGGGATGAACTTCGAAGAAAAAAAATTGTGCTTCACATGCTTTCAACCATGGACACCGGGGCATAAATGTACTAAGGGAAAAGATCAATACATAGAAGTATTTTCTGATAATGATGAGTATTAATGGGGTATGGATGAATAAGGACACATTTAAGATCAAGAGGATACATATGAGACAGCATTTGAATAATAAATACAATAAAAAAATCATCCTTCACCGGACAAAGCAAGAATTACACTACTTTTAGCAGTGCCTCGCTATCACACTATTCGATGCAAGGGTGTGGTACTATGACAAAGAGCTTCAGTTTTGGTAGATGGAGGAGACACACATAACTTCATTGATTCCGATATGGTGGAGAAAATGAAGATACATAGTGAACCATTCGATGGCTTCACAGTTGTCATTCCTGGTCACAACACAATGCAGTGCAAAACATGGGTTCCAATGCTGCAAATCACCGTAGGTAACTATACTTTTGTTGATAGTTTTTATGTGTTTGATGTTTCTAATACTAATCTGGTTTTGGGAGTTCAATGGATGTATTATATAGGGGAGCATACAGTAAATTATCAAATTCCTGAGATGAAATTTCAAGATTCAAAAAGTGTACTAAGGGTTGTGAGACAGAAACACACTTACCCAAATCAAGTAGCGACTTACAATTGTATGAATGCCATAGAATGGGATGCTAAATGTCATATCACATATCCCAAGCCAAACATAAAGGTTTTTGAACACCCAAAAGGAGATAGAGAAACTATTGCAAAAGTACGAAAAAGTTTTTAGAGATCTTCCACTTGGTAGAGCACCTGATAGGGGGGTTGAGCAAAACATTGTTTTGGAGGAGGGTACTTCACCCATTAAAATACCACTTTATAGAAATACCAAGAAATTCAGAGATGATATTGATAATTCCATACAATAACTCTTAGATTTGGGACTCATTAGACCAAGCTCTAGCCCTTATGCTTCTTCAGTAGTGTTGGTAAAGAAAAAAGATGGAACCTTGAGGATGTGTATAGATTTTAGATATTTGAACAAGAAGACCATAAAGAATAGGTATCCTATTCCTAGGATTGATGAGCTGATGGATGAGCTATTTGGAGCCAAATATTTCTCCAAAATTGACCTTAGATTAGGTTATCACCAAATTCAAATGAAGGAAGAAGATGTGCAAAACACTGCTTTTCAATGTCATTATGGCACTTTGAGTTTCTTGTTATGCCATTTGGATAAACTAATTATCCAGCCACATTTCAAGAATGCATGAATACAATATTTTGCAAGCAGCTTAGAAGGTTTGTTTTGGTCTTCTTTGATGATATTCTCACTTATAGTAAAACTTGGGAAGAGCACTTTCAACATCTAAAGATTGTGTTGAAAAATTTGCAAGAAATTTTAGATTGGTGGGCACTCAGTTGACTCCAAGTAAAAGCTATCATCCACAGAATGATGGAAAAATAGAGAGGGTGAATCAATTGTTGGAAGGGTACCTAAGAAACTATGTGGGAGAGTAGCAAAAAACATAGGCAAAATGGCTACACTTAAGTGAGTTTTGCTACAACACCACTTTTCATATGTCAATAGGGATGTATCCTTTCAAATAATTATATGGTTATGATTAACTTACCTTTTTTGAGATTATATTTGGTGATAGTAGAGCTCCAAAATCTAAATATTGGGTGGAAGAGAGCGAAGAAATTTTAAAGCATTTAAAAGACAATTTGTAGGTTTCCCAAAATCAGCAAAAGCAATATGTAGATAAACATAGAGAAGAAATGAACTTTCAGGTTAATTATTTAGTATATTTGAGGTTGCATCCATATAAACAAACATATCTAAAAAAGAATGGCCCATACAAGGTAGTTCGGAAGATTGGGGAGGTAGCATATGAATTAGAACTTCCAGAAGGGAGTAAAATCCATAATGTATTTCATGTTTCTTATCTCAAGAAAGCTCTTGTTCATAAAATTGTAACTTTAGAAATATTTCCTCCTTTGTATGATGAAGGTCATCTCACACTTGTTCCAAAAAATATTTTGAAGACAAGGGAAAGGAGATTGAGAAGCAGAACTATCAAGGAAAACTTAGAACAATGGAAGGATCTACCAAGTGAAGATGCCACGTGGTAAGAGGAGAATATTTTGCAGCATCCAAATCTGAAATTTCTTGAGGACAAACAATATTGGGTGGGGAGGACTGTAATTTCCCCATTCAAATAATTGCATAGCAGGACAATTCCATCAATCCTACTAGTTCCCTAGGTTTGATGAATATAATTGGAATTTTAATAAGGGAGTTAATAAATGATGTTAAAAAATTAGAATGGAATAAATATTTAATAATGGAGATAATTAAATAAATACAAGAGAAAATTTAAGTGGCAATGGAGCATGGAGACACATGGAGATCATGGGGCCCACACAAGCTATAATTTATGTGCCACATGGCATCCTCCTCTTGCAATTTCGAATCCATGGGAAGCCTAATGTTATTGGTTGAGTTATAAGGCTAATAAAATTGGTCATATGCATTATAGGTAGAATTTGGAAGGAAATGTAACTTACATGGGAGAGGAAGAGTCAAATGGGAGCTTCTTGGACACTTTGGCTAGATTCCCTAACATCTATGACATCTATGACACTAATGATGAAAATGCTATGAGATTTATGACATATTGCAGACATGAAGGATGAAATATGAACATTATGACATGTTAGGCCTAAATATGGCATTCAAGAATGCGATCATGTGATTTGGGTAATCTCGTTGGGTCCCTACTCGAATTGGGGGAAGATGGAAGGCTACGGAAGGGAGGACACATGGAAAATATTGAGCACACACCCTAATTCAAATTGTCTTGAGTTTGTGGATGGATTGGTAACCTTAAAAGGATAAGAATGTTTATAAATATAGGGATCAACCAAGAGAAGGGTTTTTTTATCATTTGATAAATTTGCATTTGTGAAGAGAGAGAGCTAGTGGATGACTAGTTTCTTACCTTAGCCAATTTCGAGGGTGAAAGATTCCTTTCCAAGTTGTTGTTTGGAGAGGAAATTCAGATATTTCATGAAAATTTAGTGTAATTTTTATTTTCAGGTGTAATCTACAGGAAATCTCGTGGTTTCTTCTAGTGCAACACATTCTCTCAACCATTTCCAGTCTTTATTGCATATTCTTGTTGGAGGGATTGTACTTTGGGTGAGATATTGTACTCTTTAGGAGAGCTTATCATGGTAAATTTATGTTTTTAATAAGATTAATATGATATTTTATTCATATTCATAAATTCTCAGGTTGAGATACCAAATGGTTGTATGTAAAAGTGATTATTAATGAGCAAACAATGACCATTTCCCCAATATATTGATGTATGCCATTGTAATGCTGATGATTTCAAATGTAAGAATGTTTCTATGATATATTTATTATGAATGGACTTCCATTTATGAGTATTACAAGTTTCATATCCAGCACTTAATCATTTGAAGTCATCTTACTCAGTTTATTTGCATTTGGAGAAGATTTGGTGCCATTTCCCCGAGGGTCGAACTAGTGATTTTGTAGCTGTTTGGGAGACGGTTATAATATAATTTATAAAATAAATAATGAAGAAAAATAGACCTTAATAATTCCCTTAAAAATCCTCTTCCCCTTTTCATAAATTCGAGTGTTCTTGGGAGCATTTGGAAATTCATTTTCAGCATTTACCCTGGGGGAATTGGAACCCCGATTTGCTAGTGAAAACTCCTACCTTGGCCAGAATATTAAGAAATTTTGCAGAAGTATTTGGAGGGTAATAAATAATCCATGAACATAATATTCAAGGCTTAATATCATTCATATACCTTCTCATAATATTTTGCAGCATTTGGGTCAATTTGGAGACCTAGACATCAAAACTAGTCAAAGTTTGAAATAGGGAAAAAAGTGAAAAATTGGTCATTGTAATAAAATTTCTTAAAAAGGGACATTAGAAAACATTATATAATAAGAATGAATATTATTCTAATAGAAATGGATGGTAAAATATCCCTTATTTTGATAACATTATCATATGTAGTGTTATAGGGAACGAGGAAAATGGCTCATAGTTGTTAGAATTGTAGAATTGTAAAAAAGTTTGAAATGATTGTAAACAACAAGTAATATGAACCTATGGAAATATGTGAAAATGTTTGAGAGGTGTCCTTAAATTTCTTGATTTTAGTTCTTCTATGGATATTTATACCAAAAATGTATACCCTCAACAATAGTGGTCTCCATGCCTTGTACACTATTCCTATACCTTTTGGCATGGATTGTAACCATGAAAGTACCTCTAAGGATCTGATATTTAACTGATTAGGGAAGATCCATTTGGAAATAACCCTATCTCAACACTCATATGTGCACTCACAGAGAATAATTTCATTTGGCACGATAATATGTTAATATATAACGATGTATGATAATTTTTAGGTTTAAATTCCTTTGGTTCAATTTTGAAATGTGTTGGTAGAATGAAATGACCTATTTCTACACAAAAATTCATATCTTGATGGAACATTTTTGGCCCCATTGAGAATTTCCAAATTTGAATTGGTCTAGTGAATGTCTTTACCATTAAAAATTCAATTGCTCCATTCTGAAACAAAGCTCATGCAAGAGAAACTCAATTCAATTAGCTCTAGACTTCCATTGCACGTGGGGCATGCCTCCATTGGATTATAGACCATATTATCAACACTATTTCTATACACAAAATAGAATTAATGATTTCTTTACACATATTACAATGTCAATAATCTCACAATTAATACCATCTAGCAATCATTGACTCGTCTAAGATAGATGCATCCTAACTATTATCACAAAGTATCTCATGCATCTCATCCAACTAAACATTGTCTTTCATATTACTCAGTAGGTTCCTACTTGATCAACTAACCATGAGTCTAAGGTGCCCCCCTAGTATTTTTCTCTTAGGGTCTCCTCCTGTTGGAATACTGGACAATACTGAGGGGGGATGAATCATTATTGATAACTTTTAACAATTAAAACCACTTTTAACTTATTAATTAACACACATGATCAACAAGATACATGTAACACAAATTTATCGTGGAAGCCCAATTGGGAAAACCACCAATACTTCCTATTATTGCATAATTATATTTACAATTAGTTTCTGCCTGCTACTATAGACAAGGATGCTACAAAACTTTGATTTCTTCCTGCTACAACAAACAAGGATGATACAACACCCTATTTACCAGCTAATACTGGAAGGAGGCTACGACCCTCTGTTTTATCAGCTACAACTAATGGGATGGTATGCCACCCTTATTTACCAGTTTCTACTGGAAGGAGGCTACAACCCCCTTGCAGGAATGTATCCTTCCCTAGAACCACCCTACCACCCTGATATGTTTTTATCAAACTTCTAGATCTTATTATGTCTTCAATTCTATTACTAGTTTCTCATTACTTCCTTGGTCTATGTTTTTTTCTACTGTTGCTACATAGATCTGGACTAGACAACATTCTTTCCACAGTCGGGTTGTAGATTGCAGATTGCGGGTCTGCTTTTCCTAAATTCTCAAAAATGACTTCCAGAAATATCTTCCCCAATAGTCTTCCCACAACTTTAACAAGCTTTCATATTGGAATTGCGGAAACTATCCTAGATCATCGATATTTCTCTCTCTTATGATCTGGACCGACCAAATATTCACTTCATAGAAAATTTGCATTATAATGCTTCCAACTCTGCTTAGCCAATTGTGTTATTTTGGCTCAATATTTTTGGACTATTTCATCAATGTTGCGTTATGATATTATGTTGACAAAAATTCCAATTTAATCAACAATATCCCCTTTGGAATTGATGGCAAAATTTTCTCCTTTAGGCAATTTTTCTCCCCCTTTGACAACAATGACAAAATTTCGAGAAAAACTCCCCCCTGTAACGTTGCTCCATTTTGCTATATTCCTTCAGAATATTATAGTTTGTAGTCATGTATAAGCAACATATCAAAGTATACTTGCATTTCTCTTTGAATTCTTATCTCGTTGTCCTGTGTTTTTTTAACGATACGAAGATGTAAATCTTACTTCGAGAGACTGTATTTTTTGACACAGTAACTTCAATACCCAAAAACAAAAATCATAAGTATTACAGTTTCATATCAGCAACATCAATCCTCCTTTGAGGAGATCAACACCACTCATAATTATTTACTTATGGACCACATATTTTTAAAATCACCCCCCCTATAGGTGTGTATCCCCTGTCAACATTTCTACACTTCTTGTGACAGGGTTTTCATCCTTTTAGTTAAATTTTTAATGATGAGGGATAACCCCCAATTTTTGTCTAATATTCTCAAATGCTTCTTTTGGTAGTGGCTTAGTGAATATATCAGATGCCTGTTCTCTTGTATCCACATATTCCAATTTGACAACCTTTTGTGACACCCGATCTCTTAGAAAGTGATAATTTATTGGAATGTTCTTTGTCTTAGAGTGCATGAAAGCATTTTTTTATATGTTTATAGCATTGGTATTGTCACAATTTATCATTATTGGGTTCTCATACTTCACAACCAAGTCTTCCAATGCTTGCTTCATCCAAATGACTTGAGTGCAACATGATGCAACAAGAATATATCCAGCTTCTACTATAGATAGTGCAATGGAGGTTTGTTTCTTGCTTAACCATGATACAAAGCAATATCCCAAAAATAATGCCGCTCCACTGGTACTCTTTTGGTCATCAACACTTCCTTCCCAATCTACATCAGTGAATTCTTTTAAAGTGAAGTATTTAATTTTTGGATACCATAAACCATACTCAATAGTATCTTTCAAATATCTGAAAAATCCTTTTTACTGTTGTCACATGCATTTCTTTGGGGGTTGAATCTAGCAACCAATCCTAAAACTTGCATCAAATCTGGTCTTGTAGCTATAACATATAGTAGGCTTCCTATCATAGATCTATACATGGTATGATCCACTTCAAAGGACACATCATTCTTGATTAACTTACAACCAGTGATCATAGGAGTACTAACATGCTTGGAGTCTTCCATATTAAACTTCTTAAGAATGTATTTGATGTACTTAGTTTGAGAAATGAAGATTCCTTTGTCTGATTGATAAACTTGTAATCCCAAGAAGAATGTTAATTCACCCAACATTAACATTTCAAATTCCTTCTCCATTTCAGAAGCAAAATTTACACTTAGTATTTGTAGATTGCTTCCAAATATGAAATCATCCACATAAACAACAACAATGATCATATTCTTATCTTCGATCTTTATGGAGATATTACTATCTATGGATCCTCTTTTATATCCTTGTTTCTTAAAGTAGTTATCTAGCATTGAAAACCATGCTCTTGGGGCTTGCTTGAGACCATAGAATTCCTTTCTTCTCTTGGAAACATAGTCTCCATTTTCTAACAAGAGGAAACCTTCATGTTGTTCAATATAGACTTCCTCTTATAGTTTCCCATTCAAAAATGCATATTTGACATCCATTTGATATACGTTTAAGTTTTTATAACATGAAAATGCCAAAAAACATTATGATTGCTTCAATTCTTGCTATAGGTGCAAAGGTTTCTTCAAATTCAATACCCTCCACTTGATCATATCCTTTACACACTAATCTTGCTTTGTTTCTTATCACTTTGCCATATTCATTGAACTTGTTTTGAAGACCCACTTGGTTCCTACAATATTCTTGTTTGTAGGTCTTGGAACTAGTTCCCAAGTTTGGTTCTTATGAATTTGATCCAACTCTTCATTCATGGATTTGATCCAATCATCATCTTTGCTAGATTCTACAAAATTCTTAGGTTCCATCGTTGATAGTAAGGTTTTTTCATTAAATAGTAGTTTTACTCTTGTACTAACTCCTACATATTTACCACCTATGATTTGTGTCTCGGGATGATTCTTTTGTATTCTTCTAGATGGAGCTTTTGTATTAGGTCTTGGAGAGACTTCATCTTCACTTTATTGTGAATCTTCTTTTTCTTCTTCCTCTTCTTCTTCTTTATCATAAACTCCTTCATTCTTTCGCAAGAATTCTTCTTCATTGTTTGTTCTTACATCTTCATCTTGGCCTTTTATTCTTCTTCGTTTTATGTCATCCACTCTTAGATATGCACTTTCTATGATTTTGTGTAGCCTTTGATTGTAACATATATATTCCTTCTTAGTGGATGAATATCCTAAAAAATTTCCTTCATCGGTTCTAGAATCAAACTTACCAAGATCATATTCATTTCTTTTTATGTAGCATTTGCTACCAAACACTTGGAAATATTTAACTGAGGCAGGTCTTCCATACCATAGTTGGTAAGCAGTTTTTTCATTATTAACTCTGAGCTGCCCTCTATTTAGTATATAAAAAATAGTATATACTGCTTCCCTCCAATACACATCTAGAAGTTTTTCTTCATTTAGCATAGTTCTGGAAGCTTCTTGGTCTGTCCTGTTTTTTCTTTCCACAATGTCATTTTACTGAGGAGTCATGGGGGCTGAAAACTGTCTTTAAATTCCAAGGGTTTCACAAAATTCATTTAATTCATTTGAAGTGAATTCACCTCCATTATGTGACCTTATACATTTGGTTTTCAAATCTGTTTCATTTTCAACTTTTGATTTAAAAAATTTAAACTTCTCAAAAGCTTCTAATTTTTATTTGAGAAATGTAACCCAATTCATCCTTGTATAATAATTTATGAACAACATGAAGTGGTACTCTCCTTGCAAGCTTTTAGTTCTTGTTGGTCCATAAAGATCAGTGTGAACTATTTCCAATGGATGTGAGGTTGCATGTTCTTTTGCTTTAAAGTTGGCTTTAGTCTGCTTCCCATGTTGACAATGTTTACAAACTGATTTTAGAGGTTTCACATTTTTTGAAAAATCCCTTACAACTCCCTTCTTACTTACTTTCATAATAATTTAAAAGTTTAAGTTCCCCATCCTTCTATGCCACAACCAACTTTCATCAATCATACTCATGTAGAATTGTTGTTCATTTTCTAGGATGTATACATTACTGGAATTCCTTACAACAGTCCCAACAAGTCTTCAAGAGTCATTTTTTCTGATTTCACATTTCTCAAAGTCAAAAGTGCATATGTGCCCTTGATCACATGTTTGACTTACACTAAGGAGATTAGGATTCGGTTCTTCCACTAGCAACACATTTTTCGTTTTGATCTTGTTGTTGATAGCAGTTGTACCTTTTCCAATTATTTCCAAAAATGAATTTTCACTTATTATCTTTTCTTAGTCTTATTAACTTGTTTGGATCTCCTGTCATATGTTTTGAACACCCACTGTCAATATGCCATAGATTCTGATTTTCTGTCGCACATAAAGAAAACATGGATTTTTCCTCCTCTTTCTTTTTCTTCCAATCCTTTCTTTGTTTTTTGTCTTGAAAATCATTTGTAGAAGCCTTGTATATAGGATTCATTAGTTTACAATATATTGTTATATATCCATGGTTATTACATTTGTAACACTCTATGTCATATCTTTGAAGAGGTGAAAAATAGTTATGGTTTCTTACTTTTGGTTTAATAGTAGATGTATTCTTCTTGTAGTCTTGAAACTTTCTAGATGCTCTGAAATTTAGGGCTTTAGGGCTGAAATTATTACAAGAGTAACAATGGCCAAAAATATCTGCTCGTATATACTTGTCATTGGTCTTCTACTCATTACATTAGTTTTATCTTTGTCATGAGAGGGTGGCGCAGATTCTTATTTTCTTCCCTTTTAATTGGACTCTTTAGTGAAACAACATATATTATTTTATTTCTACCTTGGTTTGTGAGTGAGGAACATTCTGGCTTCTTTTATTTTCCATATCCTAATCCATATTTATCTCTTGATAGTCTTTGGCTACTCAAGATGTCATCTAGAGTCTTTGAACTGTTTTCAAATTTTGACTTAATAGCTTCTTCATCAAACTTCTTTCTAAGGTGCTTAATCTCTTCTTCAATCCTTTCAGATTCTTGTATTCTATTTTTGAGCTGAAAATATAGGTCTTGATCAATCTTCTTGGCCTCTTGAAGTTGGGTCTTTAAGTCACTAATGATTTGGTTTGACTGTTTGTTCTATTTCTTGCATTTTTCAAGTTCGTTAAGAGCACCAATGAGTTCATATTTTAGGTATACTTCTCCTTCCTCATCTGATTCACCATCATGAACTTTATTTTCTATTCCCATGAATATAATTTTTTCATTTTCAATTATCTTTTCACTGTCTTCCTTGGAATATATATATTTTTTTAAATTTCTTCTTATACATGGTCTTACTCTTTTGATCTTTCTCATGAAAAAAAGGTTCTTCATCATCATAACTATCTTCTTATTTTGGGTAAGTGTGAAAATATTATTCACAATAAGATATAGGATCTAAGGGAATCCTCACAAGTCGATGATTTCACAAACTATGTAGAAAAACAGTGAAAATAACAAAATTAACACACATAGATGGTGTCGATAACTAAAGTTTCTTTTATTGTACATCATGTAAATATGTGTGGTACATGTTTATAATACAATGGGATAAAATCATTATCCTTAGGAAGAAAATTGGTGGCATACATGTGGCAGGCTTAGATTGGACCTCAAACCCCCCTAGGTTGACCAATAAGCTCCCAAACCACCTCAAACGGTCACGAATCGCCATGTGTGTTAGGATTATTAATCCTCGCTTGGTCAAATGTCTATTAGATTAATTATTTCCTAACTTAGGAACCTTAAATTAATTAAATGAGTTTACTGGTGCAATTGGGTCCACATGGCCCAATGGGGCCACATGGCCCTATGGGGCCACATGTACCAGTCATGAAGTGTGGGGGACAATACTATAGGTTAAATTCCACTTACTGCATGTGCATGCATCAGTGGGGGTGCCTCCTAGACCAATCCCTACATTTTAGGAGCCACTGGGAATCCCAGCACCAACCTACTTTAGTTAGTTGGAGTTAGCACTAGTTAGCCACAGTTATCCTTCAGTTACGATCAGATGACTCACTATCAATTAGATAGCACATGATTTTCATGGATGATGCATGAATGCATGTGGAGGAGCACTTTTGTTCACCTACCACACTCAATTGCACTTAGTTAACTAGTTGTTACTGTCTGTTGTAATTATTGGTCATCGGAGAGTTGACTTGTTGGACTCCAATATTGATTGAGAGACCTTGAGTTAGAGATTCAGTTAGACACATTCTTATCCACTTGGATAATTTGAATTCATTCCTCATGCATTTTAATTCTACCTATTTGTAATCTTTTGTACACCGGATATTATCACGATGAATATACTGTAAATTCCTGAGCAATACTTGTCTGTTTCCTGTGTGGTTTGTTTTGATTAGTTTGTATGTTCATCCTCCATTCAATTGCTGAAACATAATCATAAATCTCTACTTTAATATCATATGGAATTCAAATTCTAGCATGGCATCAGAGCCTTCTTAGGCAGGTTTCATGCTTGTTTCTCCTCATCGAACATCAGAAGCAGCTGGGTTTCCACAGAAGTCCCCTATGAAAATTTGTTGGCTTTGGATTCATTTAGAGCAGTGGAGAGGGCATGAAGGACCCTGAAAACATGTTCATGTCTAGAGTAAAAGCATGATTCTAACAATTCTTATTTTTTAGTGTTATTGGCGGTGAAATTGACAGGTGTTATGTAGCTTGAAAGAAGTATTTGTTGTCTCCCTGCCGAAGCAATTATGAGTTATCAAACTCCTGAGCCATGGATCCTTGCAACTTCTAATTACCTCGATTGGAGGATTGATATGGAGCTGGCCTTGCACAAGCATGGATACCATAGGATTATACATGGATGGGAGGCTGAACCTCGTCAGCCAGTAGAGTGGAACAAGTTCCTAAACTGTTGGTGATGAAGCATTCGAGTACTTATGTACTTATATTTCCAAAGATATTCTCTTCCATCTAGAAGGATTGAGGAATCCCAGAGAATCCTGGGAGAAGCTTGATAGCTTTTTTAACACACAAGATGAGCTTCGGGGACACATTATAGAGAATGAGTTGGTATCTTTACATCCCAGCAGTTTCGAGATCATTGAGCAATTATTCTCCAAATTCAAATCTCTAGTGCTACAATGCAGACAGTTTGGGATAGAGTGGAAGGATGAGTAGAACATCCTTTCAATACTTAGGAAAATAGGTCTTGAGTACTCTATCTATGTCTCTATGTTTCATTCGAAGTGGGAAATATTTCCTGATTGGAAACTACCTTCTCTAGATTCATTTTTCAAGTCCTTAATCAAAGAACAAGACAAATTGATTCGAATGGGAGTCATCCAGACTTCCAAAGGTCAAGCTCTATTGGTTACTGACTCCTCCAAAGCGCAAGAAAAAGGGAAATCAAAGAAGAAGGATCCCAAGGCAGCTGATTTGAAGCCTAAACCAAATCAGCAAGCTTCCAAAGGGGCCTTCGGCTCTAAGAAGAAGAAATTTGAAAAGAAGTTATGTACGTATTGTGAAAAGGGATACCATCTTGAAGAACATTATATGAGGAATAAAATTGATGAGATGTCCACTCTTCTCAAGCAGCACAACATTGCTCCTCCAAGAGAAAATAATCCTGATGAAGAAGCACCGATAGAAGATGTCAAAAGGTGTCATGCTTTGAAAGCAACTCTCTCTCCATCCTCAGCATACATTATAGATTCTGGAGCCTCCAACCACATGGTTTCCTCCAAAGAATCCTTCTCTACTCTTTCACTATCAAAGGGGCATAATATTCACATTGGAGAGATTCCCAGATTCTAGCAGAAGGAAGGGGCTCAGTCAGAGTGAAGCATGGTGAGTTCAAGAATGTCTTATATGTGCTCTCCCTTGCTACTAACCTGATATCTGTTTACCATGTGACACATACAAGGTCTCCCAAGAGGGTCACATTCAATTCAAACTCAGTTGAGATTACAGAAAAATCCACTAGAAATATTGTAGAGAAAGGTATTGCAAATCACTCTACCAAACATTATGAGTTTTCACATTTCTTTCCTGTTTCTCCTCCTACAACTTTATTGTCTCATGATAACAACACCAGAAAGATTTGGCATGAGATATTTGGCCATCTCAATTTCAAATATATGAAGTAGCTCCACAATGATAACATGGTTGAAGGTTTTCCCTCCATCCAAACTTTCGATGGAGTATGTGTTGGGTGCTTGGTAGGTAAGCATCCAGAAAAAAAAGGTATGATGTTGGGAAGGCTCATAGAGATGTTTCTACACTTGATTTGATACATAGTAATGTATCTGGACCTATGCCCACAAATTCAATTAATGGTTGTAGGTATTTTTTGATATTTTTTGATGATTGTTCTAGGTACTGCTGGATCTACTTCATGAAGCTAAAATCAGAAGTTTTTGAGACTTTTAAAAGTTTTAAAGCTATGGCTAAGAACAAATTCAATAATAATATCAAGTCAATAAGATCCGATGGAGGAAGAGAATATGTCAAAAGATATTTCCATAATTTATGTGAATCAGAGGGGATTCAAATGGAACACTCAGTTCCATACACACCACAACAAAATGGTGTGGCTGAGAGGAAGAACATATCACTGAAAGAGATAGCAACATGCCTTCTCCATGGAAAGGATCTACCTCCTTCTCTTTGGGATGAAGCAGTAAATTGTGCTTCATATTTTTAGAATAGGGTGCCCCACAAGTTAGTGGTTGGGGTGACTCCATTCGAAGCACTGCATGGGTATAATCCCAATGTCTCTCATCTGAGTGTTTTTGGTTCCAAAGCTTGGGCTAGGATACCACTTGACAAGAGAAAGGCCTTCCAAGCCCAAAGTGGTGAATGCATTATGCTGGGATATGCAGATGATGCAAAATCTTACACACTGATGGAGGTTTCTACCAGAAGATGCTTCATTGAAATAAGTGTCTAGTTCGAAGAAGATCAGCTGCATGATAGTCCTCCAGCAGCATAGGAAGGTATAACAATTTCTCCTCCTATTTTTGATGATGATGATGTGCTACAGGTTTCAGATTCAGATGAAGAAGATCACATACATCATGATCCTATTATTGAGACTGAATCTCAAGAGATTCTAGATCCAGATCCAGTACCCATTCCAAATCAGAAGCCTAAACCTAGATGGGCTCAAAAGCTTCTTGATGCAGGTGGAAGTGGTGTTGGAGTTCCAAAAGACAAAAGAAGAACTAGGTCCCAGTATCAGAATGAGCGTGCTACACTATCTCTCACAGAGTGGTGCAACAAAGTTCTAGGTCAATGCTACTTGATGATGGCAAATGATTAGCTACATGGCCCACAGAAGCAGATATTTGATCATTCCCTACCTTCACCATCCAACAGAACCAAATAAAGTCATCAGTTCAGAAGTACATTGAGAGGTCCACTGATGGACCATGCTACTGCATAGAGCTGCAACTTTTGTAGCAGTGTTTTTTTTTTCTCAAGTTATTTTTCTAAGGAGAAATCTTCTTTCTTCTAAATATAGCTTGAAAATTGCTATTTTCTTGCTTATTTTGAGGGGGGGGTTTCCCATGAGGTTTTCCCCTGTTTCCTCAGTTGTACTAAGCAACATTTTTTTATTATCTTCTAGATTGTATTTGGGTGACCTATGGTCTTGTTACTAGGGCCCACAGTTGTCCAAGTTAGGATTTAGGGGGGGTTTAGGATTATTAATCCTCCCTTGGTCAAATGTCTATTAGATTAATTATTGCCTAACTTAGGAACCTTAAATTAATTAAATGAGTCCACTAATGCAATTGGGTCCACATGGCCCAATGGGGCCACATGTACTAGTCATTGAAGTGTGGGGGACAATGCTAGAGGTTAAATTCCACTTACTGCATGTGCATGAATCACTGGGGTACCTCCTAGACCAATCCCTACATTTTAGGAGCCACTGGGAGTCTCGACACCAACCTACTTTAGTTATTTGGAGTTAGCACTAGTTAGCCACAGTTAGCCTTTAGTTACCTTCAGATGACTCACTATCAGTTAGCTAGCGCATGCTTTGCATGGATAATGCATGCATGCATGTGGAGGAGCGCTTTTGTTCACCTACCACACTCAGTTGCACTGAGTTAACTAGTTGTTAGTGTCTGTTGGAGTTATTGGTCATTGGAGAGTTGATTTGTTGGACTCCGATATTGATTGGGAGACCTTGAGTTAGAGATTCAGTTAGATATAGTCTTATCCACTTGGAGAATTCGAATTCATTCCTCATGCATTCAAATTATACCTATTTGTAATCTATTGTACACTAGATATTATTATGATAAATATACTATAAATTCCTGAGCAATACTTGTATGTTTCCTATGTGGTTTGTTTTGCTTAGTTTGTATGTTCATCCTCCATTCAATTGCTGCAACATAATCATAATCTCTTCTTGAATATCATATGGAATTCAAATTATAACAATGTGAATGTGCGTAAAGCATGATAAGACATAAGTTATGGTAGGATAGGAGTGGTGTAGTGCATGGGTGAGTGGAAGTGGCTCTAGGAAGCATTTAATGGTCCAAAAGGGCCAAAAACCACCCAAATACATGCATGGGTGCCTCTGGTCAAACCAAATCCCTGTTTTAAGGAGTAGAAGTGCCCCAAGAACTGAAGTTTCATTAATGAGGGTTCTCATGCTCTTATTTTACCAAAAATATGGCGCTTGGGTGCATTAATGAGTAAAAAAACCCCATATACCTTGCTAGACCAAAATAACCAAGGTTTGGACCATATGACATAAGTACAAGACAAATGAAAATGTGTCCTGGGTGTATGTGAACATGGTACTAGGTGGTATGATGCTCTAAAACCCCCCCTTAATCTTGACTTAGTGTAACCACATAAAAAATTGAGGCCTTGGAAACTAAGGCTCAAGTCACCTCTTACAAAAATTTATTTGTCCATGTAAAAACGAGGAAAGAGGAAAAATGTCATGGGGAAAATCCTCCCTCAAGAATGGACATGACATAGAGATGATCAAAATTTATTCAATAGGTATTATTCTTCACTTGAATGATCTGAATGAACAACTTCTTGGTGATATACTTCGTGAAGATGTTGTGGATGCCAAGATCATGCATCAATGCATCAATGTGTTGTAGACAAAGAACATGTGGAGAGGCCCCTTGAAGGTCATCATTTGTTCATGGAGGAGCATCATAAGAATGGTTTTTGCTGCAAGCATACTCTGATATGGAAGCATAATCAATAATGGAAAATATATATCTGCAAACGCTTTCCCAAAGAGCATCAAAAGACTCAACAAAATCAACTTCATGTGTAGCTTCCATATCATGAATTAAACCATGAATCTTCTTCCCAATTTGATGAAGAACCTTCATAAATTTGTAACAAATCTCTTGAGGTTCTGGAATATTAGAATATAATTCATATACAACAGAAAATATGAGAGGTATAGTGTCTCCATGAGCGAATGGGTCCATAGTGGGAAGAGAGTGGGCAACTAGATCACACTAACCGTTGAGTGAATTTGGATGTCCTGGAGATTTGAAATTTGAACCATAGGTGGTGAGATCAAGTCTAGACATGTGGGAAATCAGTCCCATGAAGTCCAATGACATGTATTTCCAACCAATGAGTGATATGCAAGACATAAAAACAACATACACAAGTGACATAGTACTGGAAACAATGCAATTTTGAGATTTTCCAACTACCGAACTTGAGGGTTGTTGGGTATCTTGGGCATCAATTGGTTGGAGAGATAAGTTTGTGAATTTCATAACTTACATGTAATCCTATATATCACCTTAAAAATCAGATTAGGAAGGATATGAATGGAGTGGGAAAGAGCTTTCAAAAGACAAGTTGGAAACTAGTGAAAAATGACTAGTTTTTGGAGGAAAATTCTATAAACTGTTTGGGGTTTCTTCCAAGGAAGGGATGGAGGTTTCAGAATCTGATATATCATACTATAAATCAGAAAAAAATATAGGAAACATATATATGAGAAACATGTTTCTCCCTAGCACCCAAAGCATACAAGCACTTACCATCTTCTTGCTCCAAGGAGAGCTTGCGCTCCTCTCTTCTTGCAAAATATGGAACATCAATATTGTTGTCTTCAAGGAGCTTAGTCATGATGTAAATATTCCTTCTGAAGAAATATTTTTCATGATTTGAATCTCTGCAATAATCATATTTTGGATTCTCTATCTTACTCTTCATCCTCTTGGCTTTCGAATCCTCATCAGTTGAACTTGAACTTTCCACATTCGGATGCTTCTTCTCTTTCACTCTTTGCTACTTCGAATCATTGGATTTCTTATTGACTTTGAATTGATTCGACACACCTAAAACAAGGGATTGATACTAGATGGATTTGATGGTACCCATTTAAACTAAATTTTCTTGTTCTTGAGTCAAAGACTCCATGAAGTCTGCCAGTGGAGGCATTCTCCAATTTTGAACTATCAGCTTGCCTGAATGAAATGTTGAGACAAAAATAGAATAATCAAGCCCTATATTCAAAATGATATAAAATAGAAACTTCTCTTCTTTCTTCTCGATGCCACATTGTTTCAGCTGAAGCACCAACACTTCGAACTTTGTGAAGAAATCTTGGATCGTCTCAAAGTGAGTTGGGCTCAATGAGATCAACTCATTTTTGAGTTAGTTTCCTCTCATCTCATTAGTATTCCCAAATAGTGACTCAATATTGAGAAAAAAATAATTTGGTGTGCTAATAATATCTACATGGAAGAGAATATCCCTCGAATATTGAGGCAAAGTACTCGAATGCTTCATCTAGTCTGTTGAAGTACTTTGACTTTTCCATAACAGAGTTGGGCTCGGTCTTAGTTCCTATGGTTACTATATAGAGGAATTTCGACCTAATATAGATCACAATTTCTACCTTCCATTCAAAATTATTGAATGTGGTAAGCAATACATGACTATGCTCCATTTCTGCTTACGCACTAAGTAACAAAGACACTAGAACTACTTGCAATGCAAACACTCATTTTTTTCTCGAGGAGGCCCTTAAATGAAAATAAAATTCTATGGATTTGATTTAAATATCTAAATATATATAATACCATGTATAAATATGGTTCACAACAAGATCTAGGAGCTAAGGGCATCCTCACAACTCAAGAATTTCACAAACTATGCAGAAAAATAGTGAAAAGAGCAAAATTAACACACAAAGATGGTGCCAATAACTGAAGTTTCTATTATTGTACACCATGTAAATATGTGTGGTACATTTTTATAATACATTGAGATAAAATAGTTATCCTTAGGAGGAAAATTGGTGGCATACATGTGGCAAGCTTAGATTGGACCTCAAACCACCCTAGGTTGACCAACAAGCTCCCAAACCACCTCAAATGGTCATGAATGCAAATGTTAACATGGGTGAAGCATGATAGGACATAAATGAGGGTAGGATATACATGGTAGAGTGCATGGGTGAGTGGGAGTGTATCTAGGAAACATTTAACGGTCCAAAAGGGCCAAAAACCACCCAAATACATGCATGGGCGCATCTGGTCAAACCAATATCTTGTTTTAAGGAGTAGGAGTGCCCTAAGGAATTAAATTTCATTAATGAGGGAGGCCGTTATCTTATTTGACAAAAAATAGAGCACTTGGGTGAATTAATGAGTCCAAAACCCCCATATACCTTACTAGAACAACATAACCAAGGTTTGGACCATATGACATAAGTACAAGACAAATGAAAATGTGTCCTAGGTGTATGTGACTATGGTACTAGGGGGTATGATTCTCTAATAGTAAGGAAACTTTGTGGAAAAGTGACCAATCCTTCCACAATTGAAACACTTCATCATCTAGGTTCTCTGATTCG
Organism: Pseudotsuga menziesii; assembly: GCA_001517045.1. NCBI lineage: Eukaryota > Viridiplantae > Streptophyta > Pinopsida > Pinales > Pinaceae > Pseudotsuga > Pseudotsuga menziesii. Next base: position 133,537 of record LPNX010999195.1, read on the forward strand.
TTCTTGGATAAGGCTTCAGAATTATTTGGCTCTTTTGAAGCTTTAAATGTTGCCTCTTTCTCTGATGGTCCATCTTGTCCTGTTCTCATCTCATATGCAGTGAAGAACCCATGTAGTTCATCTACTATCATGAGGTCAAGATCATCTCATTCTTCTAGAGTAGATACTTTTGAGTCATACTTCATGGGAAGGGTTCTTAGTACTTTTTAAATGATTTCTCTATCCTTTATCCTCTAATGCCTCTAATAACATTGACAATTTCATCTCCTCTTAAAAGGTGTTCTGCAATATTTTCTTCCTCTTTCATTTTTAGACTTTCAAACTATCCTTTGTATGTATAAAGTTTGGATTGTTTGACTTTGGATACTCATTCATAGACAATTTTTAATTTTTCCTAGGCATGTGTGGTTGTCTTGCATTGCATGACTTTTACAAACACTGAATTTGTTATCCCACTCAAGATTGTATTCAGGCATTTTGCATTGCCTCATATTGGTCTAGTTCATCTCTGTCTATAGGTAGGTTGTCTGGTACTTTGTACTCTTTATAAACAGACCTGCATACTTTGTACCCAAGAGACATTAGATTTCACTTCATTCTTACACTCCATTATGCATAATTATCTCTTGTAAATAATGGAGGTATGTTGGTGGCTAACCCTTCTTGTTGATCCATAGTGTTTTTTAATAAGATATTCCTTCGAATGATTAAATTGTAGTGAAGGATCCTTCTTTGATACCGATTTTTTGGAATATTGGACAATACTGAGAGGGGGGGATGAATCAGTATTGATAACTTTTAACAATTAAAACCACTTTTACTTATTCATTGACACACATGATCACCAAGATACACAAAACACAAATTTATAGTGGAATCCCAATTGGGAAAACCACCAATACTTCCTATTACTGCAAAACTATATTTACAAATAGTTTTTTCCTACTACTAAACACAAGGATGCTACAACACCCTGGTTTATTTCTGCTACAAAAAACATATATTCTACAACACCCTATTTACCAACTACTACTGGAAGGAGGCTACAACCCTCTGTTTTGTCAGCTACAACTGGCCTGATGCTACGACACCCTTATTTACCGGTTTCTATTGGAAGGAGGATAAAACCCCCTTGTAGGAGTGCAACCTGCCCTAGCACCACCCTGCCACCCTAATATGTTTTTATCAAACTTCTAGATCTTGTTATGTCTTCAATTATGTCACTGGTTTCTCATTACTTCCTTGTCTCTGTTTTCTGCTGTTGTTGCTACATAGATCTGGACTACAGAGACACCTTACTTCCAATTCAGGAATCTGCTTTTATATCTTTTATTAGTAACAACATTCATCCAATATTCATGTCTCTTCAATATCAAACACATCCCTTCATAAAACGTGCCTCTTCATTTACTATGTTTTAATTAAGTCTTCTTCTTTAAAAAAAATTAGTCACGTCCCTTCTTATTAATCATAACTATGTTTATGATTAATAAACTCTGTTTACAAATTAATATTCTTCATCTAACATCCACGTATCTTCATCGTGATTCTTCAGAAATTTCTCATGTGATTTTGGAGCGTTGAACAAAAATCCTTCCACAATTTCCTTTCCACAACAGAAATATTCCCGCAATTTCCTTTCTGCAACTATCTTTCCGCAACATGTCTTTCCTCTTTCACAATTAACTTTCTGCATTTATGTTTCTGCAAACCGTCTTTCTACAATTAACCTTCCATAATGATATTTCCACAATCTGTGAGAACTCCTTCCTTCCGCAATTGTGGGTTGGGGGTTGCGGGCCAGTTTTTTAACTTTTTCAAACTAGGCTTCTACATTTACCCTTTCCACAATGATCTTTCTGCAACCGTCCTTTCCACAATTTGCAGTAACTCCTTCCTTTTGCAATTGCAGGTATGCATTCCCCAAATTTCAAAAATGACTTCCGCAATTATGCGGCCGCAACGTTCTTTCCGCAGTCGGGTTGTGGATTGTAGGTCTTCTTTTCATAAATGCTCAAAAATGACTTCCACAATAGTCTTCCCACAAATTTACAAGCTTGCACCTTGGCATTGCGGAAACTATTCTAGATCATTGATCTTTCTCTCTCTCACATGATCTGGGCTGTCTAAATATTCAATTCATAAAAACTTAGCGTTATGTTGCTTTCGACTCTGCTTAGCTAACTATGTTATTTTGGTTCAATCTTTTTGGACTATTTCATCAATGTTTCCTTATGATATTATGTTGAAAACAATGCCAATTTAATCAATACCTTCTTCAACCATTTTCTTCTTTTGGACCATGTTAATATTATCCATGAGGTATCCATGCACATTTTTCCTTGATATCACACCCAATTATTCAACTATCCAAATAAAAAGCAATTAATTTCCTTCTATAGTTAAACCTCAAGGAACTTAAAAATGCCTTCATGTTGATAAATCTTCTGGGTGCTCAACAAATTGAATCAATCAAAACATAATGATCTACTGCTAAAAAATAGATTGAGAAAAAAAGCTATATTAAGAGAAGTAAAAATTATAATATTGGTTGAATGGATTCATGTTATTAAAGTGTGGAGAAAAATGAAGGCGTGAGACAGACAAGGGACTATCATGGAAAGGAGTAAGATCTTGGGAAATTATGTAATTGCTAGTTCAAAATGGACATGTAAAAAACCCATGTAAGTTAATATAGTGAGTTATATACATGAGTATGTAGAAGGACCATTCATCAATAGATAATTATGTCAATATTTGGGAGTCATCATCGAGATGGATATGGAATACGTGTTTATTAAAAAATGTGTCTACTCATTATTTTGATCATTCTTGTAATCCCATATTTAAAAGGGTGTTTTTTCGTTGTTGTGTTGTGTGTTTTAATAATGATAGGTATGTGTAGAGTTGTAGGGAATATATTTTCATTTCTAAATTATGTCCCAAATAATTTTGAAAAAAATACAAAGTTATATTTATATTAGTCTCTTTTGTCTGAATCATAGATTATCCAACTTAATGGTAGTTTGATGTGATTCATAGAAACATTGAATATTTTCCCCTCACCCTCATTCTTCTTTAAAAAAATTCAATATATGTCATATCCATCCTAAGATTTGTCTTCCTTTACCTTTACATTATTTCCTTACAACTAGATTGCTTCTTTAAAATTACATGTAGATATACTAGTAAGCTATACAATGAAAATGCATAAAAAATAGTTATTATGTTGTAAGGCATGTTATTTTGTGATCTCTATGTCCCTCATTCAATCTTTTGGATCCATTTAAATAATGAATGGAATTAGAGAACCATCATTTCCATCTCCACCATCTATAAGGAATCTAGGTCATAGGTTCAAACTATTTGTAGGGAAGGGTCTTCAAAGAGTGTTGGTGTTAAGATTGAGTCCCCTAAAGAAGAAGATGGGATGGAGGGAATATCAACTATGCCATCACCTTTAAAGGCTGTTAATTTCAAGTCTCCATAAAGAAATAGTAACAAAAAGTGGCCTTAGGTATTTAACATTGTATTGAAAGGGATTTATTTAAAAGTTTTAATATATCAACGAGGGAGTGAACAATGATGAATCATACATAAATGTATTACCATATGAATTATTTGCAGAGTACCTAGATGTTGATTTTACACCGTCCGGAGTCATTCTACGGACTTGTGTAGTCCTATCTATATCCTCATGTGTTGATATGAGATGCTAATACTATAGAATTGTCTTGTATCAAGTTTGGACTTGTGTTGTATAAAGTAAATGATTATCATAGATGATACCCTATGAGATGGATCTCCTTAAATAGATATGGGAGTGTGAGTTATATCAAGCAATTATCCTAATGAAGTCACCCAAAAAATGTATACTCATTCAAGTGGACCTATATGTATTTAGGTAAGGAAAAATTTACTTGTTAGGTTGAAATACTATGTGATGTATTACCAGTCATGGTCATAGAGTGCTATAAGTCTCATTTAGGGATTATCTACCCCTACAGTGAATTACTTTAGCATGTGACTATATGACCTGGGGTAATATGATATGATCATCAATATGTGTGAAAATTCTTTTGAGTATGATATGACAATATGGATAAATAATTAATACATAAGTGGACCATGCAATAAATAATTAATGATAATGAGATAAGCATAGAGAAAGAGAAAGGATTTGAATTACCCATGCATTTTTCTAGTGAACTCAAATTGTAAAGGCTTGAATAAAGCCTCAGTTGTAATAAAGCATGCATCAATTAACTATAAATATCCATGCAGAAGTTAATACTAGAATGTTGCATGGAAGGCACTAAATGTGAAGAATTGATGACACTAAGAGTGAAGCACCATGACTCTTGGTCAGTCTCCTAAATTTGTGGTCATGCATTCAGTTGAAGATAGAATTTATTTTAAATATAGTTAGCATTCAATTAAAGATATTCTTGGAAGGCATGGCACATGTACTATGCACGAAGAAGAATCTGAGGACAATGACTTGGCACTGGTGCAGGAAGGGTGCTATTTTTGGCATGGAGAGAATCCCATGTAGGAGTGTTAATGATCATCTAGTAAATTAGAATTTATAATGTGTGGATGGATAATTATCATGCATCCATTCTCTAGGGTTTGCATGGCATCTATTCTGACATGTTATTAAAGTGTTGGGAACTTGTAAAGTTCATTACAATTTATGTATTGAATCTCTCTTCTCTATTGATGAGGTGGTATCTCTTATTGGGAAAATGCTTATGTGTTGTAAACCATTCTTTGCAAATCTATCTATCACACTCAAAGAATTGTTGGTTTTTTCATCCTCTATATTTGGAGGGTTTCCCCAGGGTATATCTTGTCTCATGTGGACAAATGTTTTATTTGGATGTTTTGTGTATGAAATTAATATATGCAATGATTGATTGATAAAAGTTTTAAAGTTCAAGTATATTCATATTTTCTCAAAATATCAACCGGGTATCATAGCATAAGGTGTGAAGGAGATTAGTTTTGTACTAAATCCTACGTGATCTTGAGGAGTTGAGCAAAATCTTAGAAATATGACATCAATTGACGTCCAAATTGAAGGAAATTCAAACTTAAACACTTGGAAGGAGAGGGTATTGAAAATTATTGAGGAGCATGATTTTGATTCCTATGTATCCAAAGTGGTAGAGGATGCTACCACTAATACATGGTGAATCTAGAGAAATTTAGTATGCATAATTTATGTCACTATTCCATGTAACAAAATTTGTGGATAATTTGCGACCAAACCATGAGGAATCATCCAAAACTATTAAAAAACCACTTCCCAAATGGGCGGATTTAGCTTAATTGCAAGCATATTTCAAAAATTCACAACGGTTTGGGAGATATGATCAGGTATTTGAAGATGAAGTTTTCAGAATTTGGTTGTGGCTAGTTTTCAAAACTGAACTAATTGTTAGAACGAATTTAGGATTTTTGGATTGGATATTATCCTTATCTAATGGATTTTGTGTATAAGAATAAAGATTTTATTTCTTTCACAAAGAAGGATTTCAAGATTTTTTTTTACAAATCGAAGGCTCGGTGCTACTTCTATCAAAACAAGGGCCATTATGAAAGAGAGTGACATGCAAGAAAGAAGAATGAAGAAAGGCTTCATGCATCCACCAATATAGAAGGAGGCGGACCTTATCAAGAGAAATCATTCAAGGAAAAATATGTTTGAAATGATTATTTGATTTATTAAAGAAGAGAATTCACTCTGGTATGCATGGGATCCTTATTCCCCATGCATATATTTGCTACCTAGTGCATGCAATCATTTTTTTGCATAATTTAAAGTTGTAGTCAATAAAGAAGGACCCTAGGAATCTACACAAGGAAGAAGAGATCAACAAGGATACCACAAAACAATAAAATATAAGTACATGTATTTTTATCATATGCGGATATAAAAATCATATTTAAAAAGTTTTGAAAATGTTTAATTACAATTATATAGAAATATGAATTCCTGGGATTTGGAATTTGTGTTATAACATGTTGAGCATATAAATTGTTGTTTGTCTTTTATTGGCATGTGTATATATCATGAAGTTCGTATTATGAGATATGATATAGGAATGATATAGACTTATATAGTATTGATATATGGTTGTATAATTTGTTTCATGAGATATGAGATATATGGTTGCATGCTTGTCTATGTGTAACAAACATAAATAATAACAATAATAGATAAATAAATATAAACAATTAATAAATTAAAGTCAATTGAGAGACATGTCCCTTGGTGAATAGTTACCAAGAATCCCTATTAATACGATTTTTATTATCAATGTAAAGAATCATCTTATATATATTTATCAATTATTCGACAATTATATTACTATGGAAGTATTCTCAATTGGTTGACTAATCCATTGGAGGGTTTATAATACAACCATACAAGTTGTTACATTGGTATCATAGCCCATTCCTCAAGCATACGATTCAGGATTTTATCCATTCAGTAGATTTTCTCTACATTGTTGGTCCTTGACCAAAAATTAAGGCTCTTGGCCTCCTGTACACCTATTCTTCTTCCCTCCACCTTCCATTACCTCACACTCATCTGATCCTCCACTCTCGCACTTAAATCATAACCCCTCGTCACTCACGCTCCATTCATAGCCATTCTCTCCCTATCATTTTCCATCCATGTTCCAGAAACACTCTTCCACATCCTTGTGCAGCTCGTTGCTCATCCACCAAACTCCACCACTTCATGTATTCCACTCCTACGTTAACCCTACAAAATCCAAAAAGACCAATCCATCTCCAACTCCCATATCTACGCAGCTCACTTCTCTATGCACATTACTCACATCACCTATTGCATATGCCTCCTCTCCCATTCACAACTGTTAACACTAAAAAGTGTTCACCTAGCTCTACATTGTATAAACCATATACATACATAATATCCCTACCATATTTCCCTTACTTTTGACCTTCACAATTGTATTTCCACTAAAACTGGTCCAAAACATCATTATTTACTATGGTTTACCCTCACTCTCTCCCAAAAAAGGGTAAAAAACCCTAAAAAGGGTTAAGAAACCCTAAAAAGGAGAAAGCGCCAGAAAACCACAGGAAAATACCATGGGTCACCACCTTGGGTAATAAAACCCTAGGACCATAATATAAATACATTGTGAAGGACTATCCCAAAACATTTTTTGGCCATTCCAAAAGTTACTCGGAATTTTTTTTTCTTCTGATTTTCATTTGTGGGTACGTTGTGGCATTTTTTCTCTTAGGTATTCACATACTCCCTTTCCACCATTCCTGCTTCCATACCATTCCCACTGTGTACGTTGAGACATTCTCCGTATCGATCTTGGATCCATTCCTCGTTTTACAACTGTCCATGGAGACAACTAGAGAACCAACCCATGGAGTGGTGGAACCACTTCTGAGAACCGCTACGGTGGCCCACTTTACAAGAGAAAGGTGTGTTTACTATTTTTATTTATTGCATTAGTTTACCTGAGATATATGTTAAAAATGATAAAAATATTTGCTTTATGTTTTTAGTTTAGTTTGCTTTTCTATTTTCCATTGAACTCTTCCTTACGATCACAATGATTTAAGGTTGGTGCTTCTACATGTATCTGGGGAGAAATCCCCATTACAACAACCATATTGTATTTCAATTCCACTTCCCTCTTGCATCTCCACCTTCCCTCTCATGCTCCCCCAACTATCCCCAGTCACCATTTCCATCTCGTATCACCCCAGCTCATTTTTTCCATCTTCATCCTGGCTCCTTCACTCACTCTGCACCATAGACTACACTCCCTCCTTTGTTTGTGACATCCATTCACCACTCCTCCGAAATCTATTTTCATACTTGTGCACACTCCTCCTCGTGCCCACCTTATCCTTTCTTACACCATAATTCATCCCCACACGTTGTTGCACACGTCCCCTCTTTCCTCTTCCTTACTCATCACGCATCCCCACATGCTACTGCACATCACATGTATCACTTCTCCTCTCACTGTGCCCCAAGGATCTACACCCAGCCACCTCTTGAACCTTTGCACCATCCCTACATCCACATCTTCCACTTCTCCCTCTTCTTCCACTCCACTCTTCCACTCTCTGATCTGACGCTACATCTCTCGCCATCTCCATGCTATCTTTCCCCCACCATCATTATCTCTCTACGCCTCCCATCCACACCATTTTCTTCTTCCCCTTCCACTTTCACAATCTTCCTTCTCCTACCTGCTCCTCCTACACCTACTCTCTCCCCTTCCATCTACCCTTCATTCTTACAATCCATCCTCACATTTTCACGTGTAGGGGTCAAACCCAAAATTTGAATCACTCCAAAAACAAAACATTATAATATTATTCTTATTGTTATAATATTTACAAACAAATAAAAAAATAGTTATAATATTATAATACAATATTATTATGTTAATAATAATTTTTATTATAATATATATTTATAATTATTATTATTATTAATTTTTTTAATAATAATAATAAATTGTGGAAAAAAAATATATTATTGAACATTATTACCCTTGACATTGAAGACCAAGTAAGAAGACAAGAGTCAACGTCAAAACAAGACCAATTATCTTCGAAAGTCAAAGACCTCTCACCTTCAAACAAGTAAAAAATTCAAGTCAAAGCAAAGGAAGATTGTCAAGAAGATTTTATTTTTCCCAAGGAACAAGTTGGAATAGAATATAAGGTTCAAACAAAAGTCGTAATTGCGAACAATGGCACCTACATATTCAGAAATGAAGTTGCAGTTATACAAAGCTTTGGACAAGTTAGAGAAAAATAAAGAGACCAATAAGAATCTTCAATTCCAGATTATGAAGCAAGAATTGCAAAATCATTTAGCAGAATAGGAGAATCATACCCTCAAAGATCAAAAGCAAGAGCTCCAAAAAATTTTATTAGATAAAGATAAGGAAATTTCACATTTAAAAAGTCACAATCAAAACCTAGAAGACAAAATCAGAAACTCAAAAAATGTCGAAGAATCACCTCATAAAAGAAATAATGATATAGAAGAAGAAATAAAATGTTTAAACAAAATCATCAAGAAGAAATATCAGTCAAAAGCATGTTACAACTAAAATGTTACAACTATCAAAAGCACGTTATCAAATAACATGAAGAAATATATCAATTAAGAAACCATAACAAGACATTAATAGGAAAAATCATGAATTTAAAAGGTACTAAGAAGATAGAACAATCAAACAAAGATACTAAAGGAAAACTAATAGATAAAGAGGAAGTAAAGAAGATTCTAAGAAATTTTAATCAAGAATTAGAGGAACAAATCAAGAAGTTAAAAAAGGAAAAAATGTCGTAAGACGAAAGGTTAGAGGAGATTCAGAGTGTGTAAATACAGAAGGAAGCATCTAGACTCTCTGAAAAACAAATTCAGGTTGATGAAAAAGAATGAAAAACAAACTCGATCCTCATCACAGTTCAAAAAAAAGTCAATCCAGCAGAAAAGTGAACAATCAAAACTCCTTATCGACACCCCAATTATAAAAGTAATTTTGACCAACGACAGGGTCAAAATGGACATAGACAAGGAATTTATGATTTCATATGCGGAAGAACAAAAAATCTACAACCTAAACAGAAAGCAGGAAGATTTATCCAACAAAGCGACCAATAATCAACTTAGGTAAAGGTAAATCTTGTATGGATCAATTCCCAAGAAATGTGACATTTCATTTCAGGGATTTGAAAATTATATCGCCATGTTTCATCAAGTGTGGGATTTACAGTTTCAGAGAGACATGAGAAGATGTTATGAACAAAAATAACTAATAAAGTCTTTCACTAAAACAAGCTTTCCTTAAGGGGAACACAATGTAACAACATAAATAATAACAATAATATTTAAATAAATATAAACAATTAATAAATTAAAGTCAATTGAGAGACACGTCCCTCTGTGAATTGTCACCAAGAAGGCCTATTAATATGGCTTCCATTATCAATGTAAAGAATTATCTTATATATTTTTATCAATTATTCAACAATTATATTACTATGGAATTATTGTCAATTGGTTTACTAATCCATTGGAGGGTTTTGAATACAACCATACAGGTTGTTACACTATGAATGCGTAATTATTTCATAGGATATGAATATGGAATTGCATAATTCTTTCATAATATATGAATATGGAATTGCAATTTTTTTCAAAATATATGAATATTGGATTGATATAGGAATAATATAGGGATGATCAACATCACATGAGATATGAATGGGGTTATTCCGGAACATTTATTTAATACATGTACATAACTGTGTGAACCATTCCTAGTATGTTGAAAAGTATGCAAAGTTATTAATCATAAGAATAATTGTCTTGTAGGAAAAAACCATATTTCTTGACCTATAAGAAAAGAATGGCATGAATGTGGATTCATTCCAATGGATGACCCTGAAAGAGAGTAGATTAGGAACTTCCTATGGTTATTATGAAGAAGACATAATAGATTCCCTAATACTATTCTGAAATATGTGAAGACTATGATTGTCACATCCAGATGGTGAGCGAGAGAAGCTATATTCACTAGCTCCTGAGGAACTACTGAAATTGGTTGATGTATCTCATATTAAGAGGATACATGAAATATGATCATATTCAAATGGAAGTTAAGAAAAATATTCTAGAATCTTATGACGATTCATGATATTAGAGATGAAGTAGTCACCAGAGAAGATTTCCCATAGTTAAGAAAAATATGTAGCAGAAATATTGAAGATTTTCAGAATGATGGACTATAAGTCCATGGTCACACATATGAAGATAAATCTAAAGTTGATGATTCTTGTTTCAGATCTGGAGGATCTCAAGTTAGTTGAGATGTATTTGATTGGTCCCAGGATAGATTATATGCTTTGTATTCAGTACATAGACATGTACAATAAATCATGTGTTGAGTTACCTACTTGGTACAAGTGTATGTGGACTCAGATATGTCTCTAAATAGTGAAATAAATTTTCAAGGATATATGGATTATGAATAGTGCAGTGATCGAGGAAGGTCACATATGTTGCTCCAGATAGAGCATGTTGTAAAGCAATGAAGCTTTATGAGGTTCCTAGTCAGTTATATTTGAGACATGGTACATATCCACAGATGAGAAACATTGCCAACATTCTTACTAAGCTTTTGTTTGGGACAAGCTTGGTTGTAGAACATAAAATATCCTCAAGTTGAAGAGGGAGTATTGATGTATATTCATAGGAAGCAACATATAAAGTCCCCATTAGTTAGTCATGGTACATGACTTAGGAAACCAGGGGCTATGATATTTTGTGAAGAAAATCCACATGAGAAGAGAAATGGTCATAGTCATGGAGATTATCAAATACCCAAGAATAGTCATAGTCAGCACCAGTAGAAACAGTTAAACTTCTTGGAGAGGTAGTTGGGGTGTTACGGTATAAAGAGAAGAATATGAAATCACTATGAAAGTGATCAGGAATTGAAGAACATCATAGAGAATGGCAAGCTCACAAAGGACTTCTTCAAATAGTAGAAGTTTCTTAAATTCAAAAAAATGTTGATTGAAAAGAAAGACGAAACTTTCTTTCTGTAAGATGTTACACATTTGATGTGTTGTATATGATGGATTTGAAATCCATGGTTTCTAGTTTAGAGAAACTGCATTCTGGATCGGATTCAGATGATGCTATTATGTATAAGTAGTTGGTTAGTATCTTAATGTGCCCATCATACCTGTTGTATTTTATTCTTATTTCCAAGCATATGTTTGAGCACCATCGAGGTACATTAGAATAGGATCTTTATTGTAATTGATACATGGTAGACTTATTGTGCTATCCAAATATTGTTTTAACCTGAGATAAGAGATGTAAATTGTGGATAGTACTACAAAATCTAAGTATATTGCGAATACAAATATAGAAGCAAGATGTATGTCAGAGAGTACTACAAAAAAAAAATGTGTTTTGTAGATAGTACTAGCAGCTGAGAAGCAGAGTAGCTAAAAAAGTTACTTGTGATGGTTGGAGAGAGTGACCATACTTGTGATGAATGGAGAGCATGACCATACTTTGTATGTGTATCCAGACGAGTATGTGTATCAAATCGATTTGTGTATCTAGTTGGAGATGTGTTATGATAAAACACATTGAGATGAAGTTTTACTTCATCGAAGACATGGTCATGTAAAGTGAAATTTCAGTACATAGCTACTGATGAGCAAATTGCAAATATGTGGACAAGCCAATGTCAGTGACAAAGTTGAGATACTTTCTAGATAAGCTTGGTATGGTAGAAAATACCTGGTAAAGAATATAATTCCTATATCGATTAGAGGGAGTGTTGATTGTACAACATCAGAAGTCATTCTCCATACTTGTGTAGTCCTATCTATATCCTCATGTGCTGAGGTGGGATGATAGTAGTACTGTAGAATTGTGTTGTATCAAGTCAATGATTCTCATAGGTGGTCATATATTATATGGATATCCTTAACTAGATATGGGATTGTGAGTTATATCAAGCAATGATCCTAATAAAGTCATCCAAAAAATGTATACTCATTCAGGTGGACCTCTATGTGTTGAGGTACGACAAACTTTACTTGGTAAAGTGGAAATACTATGTGATGTATTACTAGTTATGGTCATAGAGTGATATAAGTCTCCTTTAGGGATTACCTACCCCTAGAGTGAATTACTTTAGCATATGACTATATGGCCCGAGGTAATATGATATGATCATCAATAAGTGTGACAATTATTTTGAGTATGATATGATAAGATATTGTATAAATAATTAATACACATGTGGAGAATGTAGTAAATAATTAATGATAATGAGATAATAATAGAGAAAGAAAAAGGATTCAAAGTACCCATGCATGCCTCCACTGAACTCAAATTGTAAAGGCTTCAATAAATCCTCAGTTGTAATAAAGCATGCACCAGTTAACTAGAAATATCCATGCAAAAGTTGATAATAGAATGTTGCATGGATGGCACTAAAAGTGAAGCACTGCTGACACTAAGAGTGAAGAACCATGACTCTTTTTCAGCCTCCGAAATTTGTGGTCACACATTCAGTTGAATATATAGTTCAGTTCAAATTTGGTTAGAATTCAGTTAAAGCTATCCTTGGAAGGTATGGTACATGTAATGTGCATGGAGAAGATTCTGAGGAAAATGAACTAGCACTAGTGCAGGAAGGGAACTAATGTTTGCATGGAGAGAATCCCATGCATCCGTGTTAATAATCCTCTAGTAAATTTGAATTTGTAATTCATGGATGGCTAATTCTCATGCATCCATTCACTAGAGTTTGCATGACATGTGTTCTGACTTGTTATTAAAGTGCTAGGAACCTGGAAAATTCCTTACAGTTGATGTATTGAATATCTCTTCTCTACTGCTAAGGAGATATATCTTATTTGGAAATATGCTTATGTGTTGTAAACCATTCTCTACAAACCTCTATCATACTCAAAGAATTGTTGGGTTTTTTGTCCTCTGTATTTTGAGGTTTTTCCTAGGGTATATCTTGTATGTGGCTGATTTGTCTATGAGATTCATATATGCAGTGATTGATTGATAAAATATTTAAATTTCAAGCATATTCATATTTTCTCAAAATACAACCACTAGAAAGGTCCCCAATCTCATTATTGTATTCCCCCATGGTTGTTATTCATAGATGGTATATTATTATCAAAATCGAAGGAAGACTATGATACTCACAAGAAGAATGGGAGATTGGATATCTACTATATGTGTTTGGAAATCCAAGACACCATGGTTTTTATTCCACTGTTCGCAACAAAAAAATTAAATTATGGATGAGAGGATTCCTTTCTCTTGTAATGAAAATGTGTGGGGATGAATGGTTGATGTATTATATATCTTTTCAAAATTTAGTTGTGTATTCCCATATTCAAAATTTTGAGTATAAGATCTTCATTGTAGGTATAGTACCTATTACTAACTTTGAAAATGGTGGCCTTCAATGTACCATAGAGTGTGATTCATAGACTATGTATGTGTGAAGCGCCCCTTCGTCATCTAGCTCCACTAAATTTGTCAATTCTAAGGTTTTGATGCTATTCTAATAGAATGGAATATTTACAACATCCCTTGTTCACATATTTCTATTTGCATTTTAACAAAATAAATGTGCACCATATTTCTATTTTCATATTAACAAAATACTTATGCAACATAGCTATGGGATAAATCCAAAATTTATAAAGAACGTTTCCATTTCATACAAGAATTGAAATAGTCTAAGATAATGCTTGCAAAATACCTATATTCAGTAGTTTATATACCATTTTCGTAGCTCCCATATCCTCCTCTGGTAGCTTCCCTTCGCCAAAACTTATTGACCAAGCCAACAAACCACCCTGCCGACCAGCTTATCGTGTTGGCCTTGGGAAACCAACAGGTTTCCTATCCCCCAAGCCCACAGTCCGATAATTCCCATAGCAACTTTCCTTAGTTCGAAATCTCTCAATCAATAGTGCAGTTTCCCCCTTTTTCTTTTGAGTTTCCCACCTCCTCATATCCCCGAGTTAACCCCCTCCTCGGTCTTCCTCATTTTCTCAAAAAAAAAATACTAAGTCTAATTATTCCCAAAGAAAACCAACCCCACCCCTTCTCCATCCAACCTATCATATATACCAATTTTCTCCACCTAACTTCATTCTTACTCCACCGCCTGATCTCCCCCATGTTATTGGGATTCTAAACCATTAATAGAATCACACTAACCAACGACAAAATAATTATAATATTAGTTCTAGGATTTCTTATTCTCTCGCAAGTCAAATGGTTAAATGTTCATTTAAGTTTTACATTTTGATGTGACTTCCTATGGTTTATTTTAATGCAAGATAATCATGGCTTGTCTTATTCACTTTCGAGACAAGTTAAATATTATAAAATTACCCACCGCTTCTTTAAATGTTTAGGATAATATAATAAATAAATAAAACTTGACTTAAATAATGATGAGAATGCTTACATATTTATTATTAAATCAACCTAGATTCAATAAATGATGTTCTGATTCACAAATAAAGTTTAAATAATCAATATATATAATATAATAGCATTAAATCAACCAATCACTTTCAAAAATAATATTCTAGTCAACAATCCAAATAAATAAATAAATAACTTTTTCGAAACAATAATGAAACTTATCCTTAATAATAATAATAATAATAATAAATAGATAAATAAATACAACTATGATGGTTATAATTACAACATCCATCAATTCTAAACAAAACACCTCTAACTATTCAAACAGAATGATGAACATGCTAACAAAACACTATTTGTATACATAAAACAACAATTATACTAAATGCAATGATTATCTTATGACAATTCTGTCTCGACAACAAACAATTATTTCCTAGTGAATCACTTAAATGTAACTAATAGATAAACTAATTGATCGGTTATTTATATACACATGATTAAACAATTATCATTCAAACCTGATTAATGCACAATTGAATCTTATCTAGAACAACATTACAGTAATTTATCACATCAATACTAGCGTACATGTACAAGGTTTGCGTGTGTGGCCAACGTACACATAGATCATATATGTACTATAAGAAAACATCATGTCATCCATGCATATACACTAACTAACAAAATAATAATCATTTGTGCACACATAAGAACCATACATAGAATACATGACGATCACATAGATATAACCATATCAGCATACATCCAACATAATTATTTTAGCATGAGTAACCTTTAAATAATTAACAAGTTAAGTTATAATGCTAATATACTTTAAATTCATAATAGATAATCAATCAATTATTCTAAAGGAAAACATACCCATTACTACTATATTGGTGTCACAACACTCACCTCCAAACAATACTAGCTGACATATCCTCCCATCCTAACCTACTTCCACATCCTCCCTATCCTTCCTCTTCTAGTAAAGATGTGCCATCAACTTCACCGACCTGGCCACATATAGAACCTGAGAGTGGTAGCATCAACTAAATAGCGGACGTAGCCTCCCCTAGCAGGCATCCGACCATCATCATCACACGTCTAAGGAAGTGTGACTCAACACAACCCTTCCATGACCTCGAGTATTATACAACATAGGGTGGGAAACAACTCCATCCCTCTCAACATACTGGGTCTATACCCTATCAAACAAATCATATCTTGTTGCTATCGAGATTATCGGAATGTGTCGTCGTATCATCAGTTTGGTCAATAAGGTTTCTTCCATAAGTAAGTACTTATCCACACATCGTATTCAATACCCAGCTATCACTTAGCCCTTGTGCCCTGTGGGTTAGTATTTTGCAAAATACACATTTATAACAAGCATTTCCACTCGATCATCAATTGATCCACATCATCATCATTATTTCTTTTTGCGTAATAATTTTAGTTCACCACAGCTATACATGACACTTACTAATTCAATCAATCACATCATAAGATGGTATCTATGTACCACATCCTATATTTAGCATTTTATTAATGAAAACATCTAAACATATACTATCATTGTGAAATAAAAGAATCCCACGATAATCACAACATTGTAATCACACAAACATAGTAACACCATAAATATTTCCATTTGATCATCATCATTTGTATGCAATATAATCCATCGCATGTGTGCATGCCATTTAATATTTTAGTCAACCATATCATAAAGAAATCGGTATCCACATACAACATTATATCTTTTACATCTTATCTACACAAATAAAATCAAACATATATTGTCATCTTTAAACAAGAGAAAACATCATCATAAAGTATAGTAATAGCATATAATTAGTTCCATCATGTCATACATTATAGTTTCCTCAGTCGAGTTGAGTCCTAGAGCTAATAAGAAAATAAAATAATGTATGTCCAAATGTCATATAGTTTTCTAATAAAAATATGGGGCATTACGTACACCCACCCTTCGAAAAACTTTGTCCGGAATTTATGGTCAAAATAATGAGGGAAAAATATCTACGCATAGTCTCTACTTTCTCTTAGGTAGAAGATCCTAGGCTAAACTTGCCCCACTAGATATTTTAGTGGTCCCTAGGTAGGTGATATCTACGTTTTATACACTAAACATATACTAGTAACTAATCTAACATCCTTAAGCCTTACCAATTGTAATACCCATCAAGGTTAATTACATGTTGATAGGGTGTAATCCACAATGGCTAATTTACTTAAATAAATTCTACATTCATTTGTATTGTGATTCATAATAAAACTCATCTATAACAAATTTCAACATACTCTGCACCTATGGAATCATTCGCATACAATTCTTCTAGTAATGGGTTCTACCCATCCAATCGTTACTTTTTTCAACCCTTATGAGCTTATGTTATTACCTACGGTCATTTACTATACTAGTTATGAATACCACCCCATCCAAGCTTGAGGACACCTTGCGAGTCCTTAATCCATTTTTATTTATTTATTTTCACCATTTCGAGTATAAATCATAGTTTACAAATGAAATTTTAACTCATGGATTGAAAGCCCATTTTTAAGACTAACTAAATTTTCCAATACTACAACCAACTCATGCACACTATAAATCTTGCATTAGTTCACATATTTCATTAATCTATTTTCAACATTTTCTTATTAACGAATTACATGCCTTTTGAGAACACTTTTAAGAACTCTAACCCACAAGTTATGCAATACCTCATTTTGTTTTCCAATTCTAATGGATACAAGGTTGATTTCTTCTAGATTACAACCCACTCATGCTCAGAATGAGTTTCAACCTATCATGATTGATTCTAGTACAGTCATTTTTCCACCCTATAAGTATCATACAATTGTATGAAGAATGTATATAATACTCATATGTCATGTGTTCTTATACTCTCCCTAATAGAGATTCTATATGCTTTTAAAGTATTCATGTTACTTCATTGTTATGTTCCATATACCTATATGAGTTGCACATTTTAGGTTTAACGATAATGCCACTTCCGTTTCATTTAACTATACACTACTTACTAACAACTTTCGCCTCTTATATTACTTCTATAATGCTAAACAACAACTACTTTTTTTTAAAACTTTAATAATGGGCCATGCTTTCTATAATATGCGGTTTAATTGTTAGTTTGATTTCTTTTATCATTTTCTAGGACAATATCTAATTATCATTTATACATGATTTTCCAAGTAGACTCATTCTGGTGAAGCCAGTCCTACAGGCGATGCCTATGTACTTGTTTTTGGTTTTGGCAGCCCCAAAATTGGTGATTAAGCAAATGAGGAATATCCAATGGAACTTTCTTTGGGAAGGGGATGACTGCCACATGAAGTGGGCCTTAGTTGATTGGCAAACGGCCTGCAAACCCAAAAATGTGGGAGGTTTGGGTCTACGTGACCCACTAGATTCCAACAAATCCATGGGAGCGAAAATTCGGTGGAAGTGGATAACTTATGAGGATGAACCTTGGGCGAAGCTTTAGCACGCCAAATATGCCCATCATTGGCCAAAACAAACGCTGATAAGCTTTGGCGAGGACCTCACAGGATCCAGCATATGGAAAGCGGCCCAGGAAAACCGTAATCTCATTCAAAGACATAGTTTATGGGAGGAGAGAGACAGCAATTCAGCCATATTTGTTAGTGAGGCATGGAACCAAGAGCTGAGCATCAAAAATTGGGAGGATATCCCGATTCTTAAAAACCACCCCTAGCTCCACCAGCTTCAACCAATAAAGGAATTTTGGGACCTTGAGTCTAAGGACAAGGTTTTCAGGACATGGAAAAGGAAAGAGTGGTGGCAAAGGTTGACACCAAAAGAGGTCATTGATAACTTCTACACAGACCTCTGCTCTAGAAGGATCCCCTAGCACGAGGGGTCAAACAAAATCAAGTGGGGGTATTCCAACCTTGGAAGGTTCAACATTAAAGAGGCTATTAGGTTTATGAATGAAACATACAGACAGGAAAAAGAAGCCAAGTGGATGAAAATATGGGGAGGGAATTGGTGGCCCAAAACAATAGCCTTTTGTTGGATCATTATTAAACGAAGAATCCTAACCTGGGAGAACATTCAAATCCACGGGATAATAGGTCCTTCGAGGTGCATCCTATGTGAAAAAAGCAACGAAACTATAAATCATCTATTGGATGAATGTCCAGTAGCTTCAGGTATCTGGGACAGAGGAAGTGGCTTATTCAAAATAAATGTCAGGCACTCTGGGAGATGTGTTCTTACAATTGCCGAATGGCCCAAAAACAAATTCAAAAACAAGATTTTGAATAGAATATGGGAATTGTACCCAGGATTCATGGTCTGGGAAATATGGAAGACCCGTAACCTAAAAATATTTGAAAACAACAATCGTAGGGTGGAATAAATATGGGAAACCTTGGATGCACATATAAAATAAACCATAACTCTCACATCTTGGTCGAGAGAAGATCTAGAAGCCGATGCAATTGAAAGACAAATTCTAAAGGACTAGGGAATAAGTCAATTACCTCTGAATAATTCTCGTCTCAGCAAGTTGGTCTCGCAAGCGAACAATGCGGAATTCTAGCAGAAACCTCCGACCGGTGCTTTCAAATTGAATTTTGATGGGGCCACCAAGGGAAACCCCGGCCTTGCGGGTTTTGGAGGAGTGATAAGAGACTCCCATGGCAGAATTCTAAGTCTTTACTGGAGAAGCCTTGGATCAGGCACAAATAACTTGGCAGAGCTAGATGGTCTCATAAATGCAGTGACTTGGGCGATTCAGAACCAGAAAACCTCGTTGATAGTAGAGGGGGACTCAATGGTGATAATCAACCTCGCCAAAGGATAATGCATGGCACGACCATTAACCAGGTATATCGAAACTGGAGGTAGGAAGGACGACTCTCAGTGCTCAAAGACAGGATAAGGAATACCCCCATGTTGGTTTTTTTGCACATCAAAAGATCAGGGAACAATGTGTTTGACATTCTCGCTAACGAAGGGGTTGTCAAGGCCAGCTTGTTCCATGCAGAAGAACACGTTGATAAGAGGAGCATGAGGCTATGGTATAAGTGCGAGGAGACAACTGGTGGAAAAGACGGTGGGGCCGATTTTGATCAACCCTGGAGAGAAGACATGTGTGAAATCATTACATTGTCTACCTCTTCACAAGAAAACCTCCCCATTGTACTTGGCCAACCCACTAGCTCAGGATCCACGTCAAAAAGCCACGTGATGAGGCATGCAGAAGCATGCTTTCATACCTCCTTGTCAGGTCGGAGGGATGTCGAGGTGATGGATCCTCCACTTGGAATTAACCACTCGAGATTTGGTGAAGACGCCATTACAGATGGAAAGCATGGGAACGATTAAGTAGAGAAAGGTGGCAAGCCATATTACAAGGAGGTGGCAGATCCAAGCCCTGGCTCCTCTCTTTAAATCTTGATATGGTTCAGGCTTGCATGGTGCAGGAAACTTCAAAGAACAGTACCTACAGGTTAACTAGTGGGGATATTTCAAGTATGGGTACTGCAACTGATTTTCAAACCAGCTTTAGCACCAAAATATCATTAATTGAGGATTCAATGGCCAATATCTCGCACGTAGTAGGAGATTGAATTAGGAACAAGAAAATTTGGCGTCGTAAGGTGGCTGTTTCCCAAGGACCAATTTGGAAACAAAGGAGGAAACAGAGATCCAAACGCTTCATCACCCAATGCAACAGTTCATCTATTTATAGGCTTGAGGAAAGGAAGAGGACCACCAAAGCTCGGATCTTTCTGGTCTGTGTCTTCTATCTTGAGGTCAATTGTGTCTGTGATTTCTTTTCTTAGCATGCCTCATCAGGGAAGGAGGAGGGGAAACCAAATTGAAGGAAATTCCTTGATGGAGGGATTCGCCAGCACTAACTCCTTGGAGGAGAAAGGTCCCTCCCCACTGATGTTTAATTAGGGAGATCAGTATATGGCCGAAATCCCTGCAAGGGTGGAAGCTATGATAGCCATCAAGGAGGTGGAGTTGGTAGACGAGTACAAAACCCACCAAGGTAAGCCACTCATTGCCAGCCTATTCTAGATGGGTCGCATTTTGTTGGCCAGGGAAATCCAAGAAAAAATTCAAATGGCGATGGGAATCAGGGAAGCGCTGACTAGTATTAGAAATGGCCAGCAAGAATCAACTGATGGCTTCTGCATGCTGGATTCCATTTCCAGTGAGCTGCTCGAAAGATTAGGTGAACACCCAGCTGCGTTACCTCCATCGCCAGTGAACCCAATGCCGCAGTAAGGATTAGCGTCTCCGTTTGGATGTTTTCTATTTTGATGTCAAGATGTTCTCTCGTCCATGTTTGGAATTTTGTCAAGTTTAGTTGTTTTTGCGAAACTGAGCTCTCTCTCAGTCCCGGTGGTTGTTATGTAAATACCCTACATAGTTTGATGTTTTATATGTTCGGGATAGGTTCTAGTGAGCGTTACTCTTGGATCAAGCTCTGTAGTTTTTCTAAAGTATGCATTGGGGGCTAGGTAGGTTTTGGGTACTCCTCTTTTCCAGAAGAGAAGAGAGTGGGGCTTTTAGTTTTTGTGGGAAGTCTATCTCTGTAAAATCTTCGCTCAATCCAGTAGTCTCCTTGCTGGCCGGGCTTGATTGTATCATATTTCTGTACTATCAGTAATATAAATTTCAATGCTTACTAACAATTTTTTTTATCATTTATACATTCACCTCTTTCTACACTAATTCTTATTAGGATTTAAATGTTTCTTCCCTTTTGTCTTACTCTTGTATCGCTAACACTCTTTTGGTAATTATGTGTCATTAAAACATATTGTATTCAACCTACTTTACTGTATATATCATTATCACTTTCAAACCCCTTAGTAAGTACACATACCCATTCTATTCACACCACTCCCCTTAATACTCCACGAAAATGTATCTTTAGTACCTTTAATGTTCTCCTTAGCTCATAGATTTCCTAACTCATTATATGAGAAAAACAAATTAATAATTATTTATTTATTTTTCTTTGCCCTCCTTACCAATCATATATCATTGTTTTTCCCATAGGTTTATTTCTACCAACATCAAGTATAACCTTCTTCTTGGTACAATTACCTTTTATATCTTGTTGTTACCCTAGTTACACTCTCTATCCCCCTTCTCTCTATATTGGCCCTCAATTGACATTAAGTCCACCCGATCTATTTATTTATTTGTTTATGCTTGCATGAGTATAAGTACATTTACAATTCCTTTTAATTACCAAATTACATTAGCACACATATCACTCAATAATTGTAATCCTAAATCTTGTATTTATATAGACATAACATTCCCTATAAAATCTCTTCTCTATACCTTGTCTTTCACCTTTATTATTGATCATCTATTTATTAGATCTTACCTCCTAATATATTAATGTGTTATAATCTTATAATATTGTTTACGCTCACCTTGTATAGGTTCACTCATTATACCTTCATTTGAGATTGATTACCATTACTACTTTCACACCAAATAAAGTTACAACCTACACCCTACCATAACCTATTAGCTTACTAGCATGCTAAACAATGCTAATCCCATGGGCTCATCTATACATCATCATATCCTTTCTCCAACATTCATATATTCATTTTCGTCTCCATTATACTTACACCAACCATACCAATGGTCGTCACTTTATACATATTACCTGTTATCAACTAAAGTATGAATATTTTACTAGCTTGTATCCCCACTTCTATTCAATCCTATCTAGGGTATCTTAATTGATTTCTAGATTCACTCTTCCTTTGTGATGTGAAAGGAACTACCACAAGTTCATGAACATTTTACACAGTTAAAACCTCTATCATAAAAAGTTTAATTAACATAGAGTTTTGTGATTCTCTTGTCTATAAACACTTTAAAGTGACAATTCTATCATAATTTAAGTTGGAAAGGGTTCTATTATACTTGAAACACAATCCTATTACAATCTTCGTAATAAGTGATCAAACATGTCTACCAACCAGAGAAACACAAGATACCTGAAATGTTTAAGAGTCAACTTCCTACAAGGACCCATCATCACAATCTATAATTATTACCATGCAATTCTCACTCTTATAACTACTTTTCTTTATATATTTTTCTCTTAGTTTATACCTTGCAATATGTATAATTATACATTACACCTACATGATACTATGCATGGTGATCCCTAATCTTTTAGACATCTCTAACTCGATCCTCAAAATTTCCCTCTTACTAAGCCCTCTTAGAAGTTTAATGGTGGGGTCAAATATGTTCTCATACTGGTTATTTAGATCTTGCAACTAATTTTAGTACAAACATTGTGGAATTATCTTTGTTTAAATAATTACAATATATATATATATNGTTAATCCTTTGTTTAAAAGATAAATTTCATAATTAAAATTCTTATCTTTATAAATGAGTTCAATAATTATATATATATAAAGCTTCAATATTTCTTAACTAAACTTTTTCCTTTTTCCAACCTTGATCCATAACAACCACTAAAATAACACTATATCATATTTTTAATAACGTCCTAACAAATATTAATATTAATATAATATTTCAATATTAATCAAATTTTCATAATCATAATGTGTATGTATATAATATCTATTTAAAAGATTAAATATCTAGTAAATATAACAAATTTAAATTTATAAATTTAAAATCTAGCCATTTACCCTATATTCAAAAGAATTATCCGATGCAACTGATGTAAAGAATCTCATGCACGGACCACCAAAGCTTGTATTTACGGTCTAAGTTATTTCTCTCTTCCCTTATGATTTTGTTAGTGTGAGCTGGTATATTATTATAACATATAAATCCATCTGAGCCACCCGATAAACCCATTTATAACATATTATTTTCTAGACCGAGATATTTGGGGCCTACCTTTCGAAAGAAGTGCTTCAAATTTCATGCACTGCATATTTGGGAGTCAAGGTTGGCAGGAGTTTCAATCAGTTTTGGATGCGATTTTCTACCAAAGCCTATTCCCTGGAATTTGAACTTGGGTTACCAATTTACCGCATCCTCCAAAAACTAATATATCAAATTAAAGCAGGGCACGTGTTACATCCATATTAAAACAGTATAAACATTTATAGGGAATAATTAAGGCGACATATATCCATAAACCTACCAATG
The DNA here is from genome assembly GCA_001517045.1 of Pseudotsuga menziesii. NCBI lineage: Eukaryota > Viridiplantae > Streptophyta > Pinopsida > Pinales > Pinaceae > Pseudotsuga > Pseudotsuga menziesii. The sequence continues at coordinate 157,770 of LPNX010999195.1, forward strand.
CCAGAGTTGTAGCTGGTACACTGGATGTTTGCACTGATTCTCGTGGAAGTGACATGATACCTTGGTTTCACCTCTATTTTAGCGGGACAACACCTCTGAGTGTTTTGTCAAATAGCTTCCTGCAGTATGCCCCGTTAGCAATCTATCCTTTTCGTCGGTCTATTCTTGAACTAATATTGTATTTTCGAGCAAATCAGGTTCCACCAAAGTAAACATCCCAGTTGGACCAAATGAACAACTTGGGTAGAAGCGTAATAAGCAAAGGAGGGAAAGAAATAAGCAAAGCTGAAGGCGATGCAGAGCAATCTATGCTGGAAAATTTTCTATGGACATTAAGTAATGTGAAGGAGAAATTGATTTATTTGAGGTTTCTTTGAATCCATCTATGGATTTCTAAGCCCATTGCTTTAAGAACTGGGATGATTTACAACATTCTAACCCCAGCAAGGAGCTGTTCATCTTTGTTTATTTCCATGGATTTGTGAAAGAATAGAATGAGCAACAGAAGTACTACGGGCAGTTGATTTCCTTCTCATTATTAAGAACAGATTAAATAGGGAATAGAAAACAACAATACTATGGGCGAATACCATAGGTGAGTAAATACCGTGGGTTACCTAACTCACTAGCTTAACTACGGGTGAGATTACACTCTTCAACACACCCCCTTAATCTCAACTGGTACTACATCATCAGCAGTGTCTATGCCTAAGTGCTCTCTCTGATATACAAATGCAGATGTTCCCAATGGTTTGGTGAACATGTCAACTAACTGCTCCTTAGAGCCACAAAACAGTAAAGAAATTTGTCCATCATTGACTAACTCACGAATGAAATGATAGCGAGTGTCAATGTGTTTGCTTTTTCTATGAAATACGTTATGTTTAGACAATTGTATTGCAGAGTTATTATCATAGAAAATAGAAGTGGGATCTTTTGCAATGTGTCCCATATCCTTTAACAGTCTTCTTAGCCAAACTGCATGGCAAGCTGCTGTGGTGGCTGCTACATATTATGCTTTTGCAAAAGACATGCTCACAATGGGTTGTTTCTGAGATGCCCAAGTGATCAAATTTGTACCCAAATGGAAAGCATAACCAGATGTGCTTTTCCTATCATCAAGACTACCTGCAAAATCACTTTCAGTATACCCTGTAAGAGTATTGTCTGGTGTATGAGTGTACTAGAGGCCATATCCAAGTGTGCCTGCAACATATCTCAGTATTATTTTTCCAACATTCCAGTGAGAGTCTTTGGGAGACTCAATAAATATGGAAATAAGACTGATAGCATACATCAAATCAGGTCTAGTTGCAGTGAAATACATTAAACTACCTACCATTTGTTTATAGAGTGTATTGTTTATTGTTGGTTCATCACCATTCTTGGTTAACTTGGTGCCAAGAGCTATAGGGGTTTCTGCTGGTTTACATTTATCCATTCTGAATCTCTACAAAATATCAGTAGCATACTTATGTTGGTAGATAAAAATACCTTTATCAGTTTGAGTAACTTCCAGGCCAAGGAAGTACTTCATCGGTCCTAGATCAGTCATTTCAAATTCCTTTTTCATGACTGTCCTCAAATCTTCAAGCATCAAATTACCAGTGTAAATCATGTCATCAACATAAAGACATACCATCAATATTTTACCTTGCTATGTTTTGACATATAGAGTGGGCTCATTGCTGCTTCTGCTGAAACCATTGTTGATGAGGTAGGAGTCAATCCTACTGTACCAAGCTCGTGGAGCTTGTTTTAGACCATACAAGGCCTTTTTCAGCTTATACACTTTGTCTTCATGACCCTTGACAGTATAACCAGGTGGCTGGTCTACATAAACTTCTTCTTCAAGAATGCCATTAAGAAAGGCAGATTTCACATCCATTTGATACACAGGGCATTGATTTTGTGCTGCAATGGCAAGTACAGCTCTGATGGTATCCATCATTGCTACATGAGCAGATGTTTCATCATAATATATACCATACTTTTGTGCATAACCTTTGGTAACCAACCTTGCCTTGTGCTTTTCAAGTTCTCATTTTTCATTTAATTTGGTCTTATAGACCCATTTGACTCCACTATTGGTTTTGTCTGTAGGGATGTCAACAAGATCCCAAGTATGATTTTTCTCTATTACATCAATCTCTTCATTCATGGCTTTTATCCACTGTGCATCCTTCACTGCTTCATTAAAAGATGTGAGCTGACACGAGAAGAGAGCAAATTGAAGTTGCTTGTCAAGAATTGGAGTTTATTCATATAACTCTCTCAAGCTTTTGGTTTTTCGATTCTATGGTGGATCATCTGCTGCATCTTCTTGCTACTGTACTTCCAATCTTGGAAATCTGATAGGTAGATCTGGCTGATATGATCGTTCTTCATGTTGTATGTCTGAAGGATCACTCTAGCATTTGTCTTCAATGAAATTTACGTCTCTGCTCACCAGAAGCTTCTTGGTGACATGATTATATAGCTTGTATGCCTTGTGTTGTTCACTATAACCAATGAAAATCCAACGCTCACATTTCTTGTCTAACTTTCTTCTGAGTTCATCAGGTATATGCACAAAGGAAACATAACCAAAGATTCTGAGATGTGAGACACTAGTCTTAGTGCCACTCCATGCTTCTTCAGGAATCTTGTTTTGGACAGTCACTGTGGGTGATCTGTTGAGCAAGTAGACTGAGCATCCAACATCTTTAGCCCAAGACTCATTTGACAGCTTCTTGTGTGACATCATGCTACGGGCCATGTTCATGATGGTCTAGTTCTTCCATTCAGCAACTCCATTCTGCTGTGGAGTGTATCTAGTGGTGAATTGTCTCTAGATGCCATGCTGCTTACAAAAATCTGAAAACTCATGTGAATCATATTCACCTCCACCATCTGACCTGAGCATTTTAATGGATTTTCTATACTGCTTCTCAGTGAGAGCCTTGAACTCTTTAAACTTGGAGAAGGTCTTTAATTTGTGCATGAGAAAATAAATCCATGTTTTTCTGCTAAAATCATCAATAAAGGTTAGAAAATAAAAACTGCCTCTTATGGATTGGGTTTGCATGGGTCCACAAAGGTCTGTATGAACTAACTCAAGTTGCTCTTTGGCTCGAGATGTGGAAGTGGGAAAACTGTCCCTATGATGTTTACCAGTGATACAATCCTCACAGGTGCTGGATTGTTTATGAATAACCGGTAATCCTTTGACCATTGACTGTTTGTGTAGGAGATTGAGACTCTTGAAGGGAAGATGACCAAATCTACAGTTCCATAACCAGGATTCATCTTGACTGGAAACTATATGAGCTACAGGATGTGGAAGGTTGGCACTCCTAAGACTAAGAGGAAATATTATATTCTTGGTCATTTCAACTTTGGCTATGAGTCTCTTACTAGGAGGTTTATTATGATAGCACAGTATGTATCTTGAAACCTAACATCATACTTATTCTGAAGTAATTGACCTATACTGATCAAATTTACAGTCATATGAGGTACATAAAACACCTCATGAATGGCCATTTTTTCATTTTGCTTAGTAAGTATAGGAATAATACCTTTTCCTTTTGCTGGAACCAGAGAGTCATCTCCTAGCTTGATATTCGTGACAACAGAGGAATCCAGACTAGAGAATAGTGACTTGTTACTTGTCATGTGATCGCTGCAACCACTATCTAGTAGCCATAGATCTGAGCCGCAGTGTTCTTCAGTTACTTGATAAGATAGAAACGTCACCTCTGACGAGCCTTCTTCTTCTTTGGAGACATTGGCTCTGCTATTGTTCTGGTTATTGTTCTGGTCTGCTTGCTTCTTTCTGCATTCTCGTTCATAGTGCCCATACTTCTTGCAGTAGTTACACTGAACATTGGACTTATTGGTCCATCTCTTGCCTCTTCCCCTTTGACCTTGAGAGTTGTGAGAGTGTTCTGAATGCTCTGAGTGTTCATGATTATGAAAGGTCTGTCTTCTGTAGATCAAGACCATTGGCCTCTTCTTCCTCTACCTCGTCCTCCTCTGCCACGACCTCTGTTGAGGGAAGCCTGGGTGTTGAATGCATTGGTTAACGATTCTTCTTCTTGAGTGAATTGCGCTTCATGAGATAGAAGAGATCTAGTCAACTCTTCTAGGGTGAACTTAGACAGATCTTTTGCTTTTTCTATGGCAGTCACTACCATAGCAAATTTCTTGGTGAGACATCGAAGAATCTTTTGAACAATGATTTTTTGTTATAGCGATCCACCATAGGTTTGGAATTGGGTCACAATACCCGAAACCCTAGTCATGAACTGATCTGTAGTTTCTGACTCTTTCATCTTCAAACTTTCAAATTGAAGGCGTAGGGTTTGCAGTCTTACCATTTTAACGTGATCGGTTCCCTTGTAGGTCGATGCAAGCAGATTCCAAGCTTGATGTGCACTGGTAGCACCTGAGATCCGTGGGAAAATGGACTCTTCAATGCAACTTTGGATCATCCATGTGGCTGTGAGATCTCGTTCTTGGTGAGCTTCGAGAGCATCTTTTGGGCATTATTCATTACGCCAGAGCAGCCGCTTCAGGTTCCTTGAACTCTGTTTCCACCATATCCCAACATTTGTTGAGTTGTAGAAATGTCTTCATTTTGATAGACCAAAATTCATAGTTAGATCCGGTCAGAACAGGTTTGGAGATTGGATTCAAAGAGCTCGTATTAGCCATTGGATTTGACTAAAAAAATATTTGCCTTTTTTTTTTTTTTTAAAGAAAAAAATTCCCTGCCTTTTTTTTAGTATAGAAAAAAACAATCATTAAAGGAATTTTGAGATCTAAAATGGACCTCAAAACAAAAAAAATACTATTAAAATGAACTTTAAAAGCACCAATCACATTCTAGAGAATGACATCATCTATTATAGTTGAGATGGCATTGATTGAGTTAAAAGTACTTACTTGTCAAATTTGTAATGGTGGATGCAAACCTATAATTAAGCATATTCATTTTGGAAAAAATAGTCATACAATACTTATAAAATACAATACTTTAAAGTACTATTATATATAATAAGTAATTTAATATAAAACATATTATTAAAAGAAAAAATAAAATTCAAATTCAAACTTCCATACTGCATTTATTTGTGTGTACTTCCTATATGTAATAGGATTTTATAATATATTATATAAAAGTATACCTTATTAAACTTAAATTCATTCACTTACTTCATCGAATGAATATGGTACTTCTAATGAATGTGTTGTAGTATTAATTTTATATAATATATTATATAAAAGTGAAAGTCATCTGTATACTTATGTAATGAATGTGAGTTATATATTACATATAAAAGTTAATTATTATATTAAACTTTTTCATATATATTATTTATTTATATAAAATTTATTTTAATACTATTTAAAAAATAAAAAAATTCTATATATAAGTAAAGATATAAGTAAATATGTATATAACTTTATTTAACTTTAAATGAAATTAAATTAAATAATATTTATTATGCTTAATTTTATTTAATATTATTTTTTTAACATTTTAACTTATAATTACTTAAATTTTATTATATATATATAACTTTAATTTAAGTTTATATTTCAAAAATAATGTATTTTACTTTATTTTATTTATTAATAAACTTTGTACTAAAAGTATTTTTATTTCTAGTCATATAAAGATATTTTTTATTAATTTTATTTTTAGAAATAAACCTTCCCTACAAAATGCCTAACTCTTAATATTTTATTATATTTTTTATGAGGCCCATTTTAAACCTCAAAATTATCTTAATAACCTTGCCTAACCCTAAGAAGAAAAAATAAATCTCTTTTTTTTTTTTAATAAAAAAAATTAAAATTAAAATTAAAAAAAACAACATAGCTCTAGGTGATGGGGCAATGAGTTTTCCAACTACCAACATTGCGGTGGTACAATTTTTCTCCTCTACACAGGAGTCGGTGGCACAGCTTTTCTCCTATGTGAAAGGAGCGAGGCGGTGGCACCGCTTTTCTGCTATGTCAAAGGAGTGCTATGTCAAAGGAGCGGTAACGCTCTTTCTTTCTTTTTTTTAAATAATGCCGGGCAACAGCCTTGCCACAAAAAGAAATTCCGGAGCTAGCTCTGGCAAACTCTGGCAATGGCAATGTAACACGATCTGGAACAATGGAGATCTGGAGAGTTGCGGATCCTTTTTTTATATCAATGTAAATAAGATCAGAAATTAAAAAAAACTGGCGATAGATTCAAAAATGGAACCCTGAGCAATATCAGATCTAAAAAAATGCAAAATGCGCTTCACGATCTGGAGGTGGCAGATCCGAACTGCTGGTGCTCCGTTCAGCAAGCAAGAAACAAAATCGGATTCAGTCTATTGTGAGGAAGCTGCCGTAGAGCTCCAAGTTTTTTAGGGTTAGAGACAACCCAAATATCAGATCTGGAAAATAATAAAAAAATAGAAAAAAATAATGTTGTAGCTCCTTGGCCAATAGCTCCTAGCTCCATCGGTGCTTAGAGTGCTTTCCATTTTGTGAAAAAGTTTACGTCAACAATTAAAGGATCAAGCCTTAGGCTCTGATACTATGTGAAAAAATAGAATAAAGCAACAGAAACACTAGGGACAGTTTATTACCTTATCATTATTAATAACAGATTAAATAAGAAATAGAAAACAAACAATACTATGGCCAAATACCATAGATGAGTAAATACAGTGGGTTACCTGATAACTTAACTACAAATGAAATTACACTTTTCAACAAAATTCTCTCAATAATACGAAAGGGGTTTGGCTCCGCTCAGCCCGCACGCCTGCAACAACTCGGCTACAAACAAGAGATTTATCGCCATCTCTCATATTATAATTTGCCTTATTTAGCTCCTCAATAGCAATGATTTTAGAATGCTGTTCAAAGCGCGAACGTTTTATTGGAAAAATAAAATAGTTATTTTTCTCAAAAATATTTAATAGAATCTCCTGGAGCCAAAGCTTCATCCCCATAAATTGAAGTTTTTATTTTTCTCATTGTTTGAATTGGAAAAGTTCTTATGGCTAAGGATTTGTCCAAAAAAGGATTGAAGTTTTTATTTCTCTCAATTTTTTAACATAATACTGTTCGAGCTAAGGGTTCATCCACAAATCTGGAAAGTCCTCTTAATTTCTCTCAGAAAACGATAAAATTGCTGGCGCGTTTTGGAGTTAAGGAATGATACCATTATTTTTGTTTTCTTTGGTTAGCAATGCATATCGGATTTACAGTCCTTCTTCGGATTTACAGTGACGAACCAGATTTTGTTCTTTTTTTTAACCTGTGACTGCCATTTTTACCTATGACTTCCAGTATACAGTATGCAAGTCATAACACAATGGATGGATGGCAACGCTCAAACTGATATGTCCTAATCCCAAACGAACTTCCACAGAAAGTATTTCAAATGCTTCTTGTAATGAAGGCATCGATTACATATGGGGAAACAAAGGAGCTTATAATATGATTTAATTATACCATTTTGAAATTCATATGGAATGACCAACTATTTCGTTAATGAGAGAGCTCACGTGCAATCAATATCACATAGAAGATTTTTTTAATGTGCGTAGATCCAGACAATCAAATCTCAGAGAGAATGACAAATGGTTACTCTGGCCAAAGTAGAGCAAACATAATGAATTCACAAATGCTAACAGGGAAAAAATTAACAACATTATTTCGACAGATTGTAGAACCCAAGTGGGATATTCCAAAATATGAATTATTATAAAAGGCCATAAACATTTAACGGAGCTGGGATAGTATGCCTGGGAAATGAAAGCAATCATCATCACCACCAAGAGGAAAACATATTCTTTCTAGGCGGCTCTACCAAAACATAGTATTTCGGGGTATGGGTTTTATTCCCTCCGAATCTTGCATAATTACATATAAAGAAAGGCTCTCAGTTTGACACAGATAGTGATTTTGAATAACAAGTAATTACATAATGACATATATAAGTGAGTTGCTTTATGAGTAGCTTAATTTCAAAAGACTCAAGGCTCGAACCCGTGACCTCTCCCCGAACAGAAAGAGTGTACGCAGTCTTACCAATTGAGCTAACCCTTGATACTTTTTGCATGGCAGACTTATTGTACAATTTAGAACCAACAATAAATTCCTTACTACCAAACGCATGTAGTATAATATTATACAACAATGAAATGGTACCATTCATTAGGTCGATCCACACCTTTACAAGCGATTTTATATTTTACATTTATAATATTATTTCCGGTGTATTACCAACAAAGAATACCATTCCCAATGCACTTCGATCCACATTTTGCAAGCAATAATATTTTAAGTGCATGGTATTCAACATATTAACCTTTTATCATACTTAATAAAAAAAAAAGCATGAGATCACACATTCAGCCCATTAAACTATTATCATATTTAACAAGAGCCACGAGGTGGCAATGTCCCCGAAGTAGTTGCTACTTGATATTGCAACTTGAAAATAGTAAAGGGAATAACTATTTTCCCGAGCCCATGAGCAATTGCTAGTAGTCTACATGAATGGCTTAATCCAAAGCCATGCTTTTTGTTATTGAAACACATAAAAAACTAATGACTTTGAATCAATCTTAAAATAATATTGGGGAATACTGTGTGGGGAATCAATCTTATAAGAATTATGAACAAAATATTTTCACTTCTAAATACCATGAGATAGATTCTCATGAAAATAGCACTGAATCCAAGCAATAAAAGGAAACATTTATGAAAAATAGGGAAACATGCTTCACTTATACAAATAATGCTATTGGCTAAAGCATATATCACCAAGGTTCATATATGATAAAAAATCATATATCACCAAGGTTCATATATGATAAAATCCACTTTTACAATAATTAAGAGGGAAACAAAATTGATTACATAAAGTTCAACTAACTATCATAAATAAACTCCAACTTTCCTCAAATAGTTACCATGTATCATTAAATAATAGAGAAATCAACATTCAACATTTCATATTCACTTAAAATACTCATTTTTTTTTTGAATTGATAAGAAAATATTAGTCCTAGATATTCTTTTGAATCAACACATGCATCACCTATAGGAGCTTAAATATCACCTAAATCAATCAATGAAGCTAACATACATGCTGATGCACTAATATCAACTTAATGAATCATATTTAAAAAAAATAACTACATTAAATAACACAACACATAAAACTACATTAAATAAATAAAACCACAACAAATAACTAAAAGAGAATTTATATGGTGAGGTCAACGACCTTCTAATTAAAAACACAAACTTTAACCCAAGAATCGAAGTCATAATCATAAAATCATAAAATAATGCTAATAAAATTAAAAAATATTTTAAGCATAGAATAGTGATTTATAATTCTTGTGCTTAGTTGCAAACTTTGATGCTTACTTTTTGGAAGACAAGTAAACACCATTTAAATTCTTTGAAATAAAAAAATTGTTAAAAATAAGATATAAGAGACAAACTACACGTTATGTCAACGCCATCTTAAACTTTTTCCAAAATCATAGGTTTAAATGAAATATGTTAGACTTTCCACCCTTTTTCTTATTTTAGCTTTTTTTATGAATGCCATACAAAATTGGTTAATATGTATCCAAAAGTAAATTAAACAAAAAACTTTATACATAAACACGAGTTTTGGAATATTGGGTTAAGTAAAAGTGATTTGATAAGTGTTCTTTTTTTCTTTTCAGATTTACATGGAAATCAACACTTTTCTCATCTTGTTTTGTTTCATGAAAAACGTTTTATAGAAACGTTCCATATACACATGTTGTGGAAGTAAAGTATACATGTCCATCATATCACAAAAATTGGCCACCAAATAAGAAAAAAGGAAGAGAGGTTTAAGTGCCTCTATGTAAATGAAATTGGCCACCAAATAAGAAAAAAGGAAGAGAGGTTTAAGTGTCTCTATGTAAATGGTAATAGATTGTTTTTAAGACCATGGGAAGAGTAATCTCTTAAGAATATATCCAACAGCCCGCAAGCCAGATATACCAGTAACTTGTGATTCAGCAGGGGTCGAGACATCCAAAAGCTCACCGTAGTGAGCCTCTATCGGAGGGGTCGCCTGCCCTTCGAGCCTTGTCACAATGAACCAAATAAATGAATAATAATAAATTGCTGAAATCACAAAATAGAAGAAGCAGATAACATGTTATTCTAGTATTAAGGATTAAGTTTGACTTTAACTCGGATAAAAAATCAATCGTACCACCCTATTTTCGTCCACACAGGGTAGGATGTTTGGTACAAAATGATCATTTTATGCTTACGCAAACTTGCCGCTAGGTCTTGGGGCACAAAGTCCTACGCCTACGTCACCTATATAAACCAATAAGAAGCAAGATAAATCAAAATAAATAATTCCCCCGAAAAATATTGATACAAACTATAGCAAAAATTATATGTTTTTGTTAAAGTTGCTACAAATTATTCTAAAACAGACAAAATTTTGTTTTCATGGTCATTTAAATGACTGAGTTACTGAGAGAAATTTGTAGCAAAATATATTTGGAAATTTAAATTTGTAGGAATTGTTGCCAGATGTCATAGGTCATTACCTTGAGAAACCAACCTCATAACTTTGTGGCGCAGAAGTTGTCAATTCATCACCAGAGCCATTCCATCCATATATTAAAATAATAAATAAGGCTGTAACAACAGTCTATCCAGCATTTTATGATTACGCAAGCTCGCCGCCAATAGTTCCTTTTGGATATACCTAAATCCTACACACACAAGAATAACACCTTTACAGAGAAGAGCATCTCCTCATCTGTTTATCATTCATATCATTCGTCTCTTATCTTACCTGAAATAGTGTTCTTTGATTTAACTGTTATTTTGCATAATCTACACTTGTGTCTCTTAGAAGTTTTATCAAAGTTTTGTCTGAAAACATTTCCTAAATGCAAAAACATCACTTTTAAAAATATCAAAATTTTAAGGTTTTTGGGATTAAAAGATAAGCACATTTGTTTGCAGGTGACTGATTTCATTAGAAGACGGATTTTTTGGTTTTCCCATTTTTCAGGTTTGCTTGCATGTCCAATTATTATGTTTGGAATTGTAGACATATCACGGAGAAAAGTAGCTGAAAACCCTAAAATGTGACACTTTTGGGATGAAACCCAAGTGCAGCCTTAATGAACATTTCTGCCAAGTGTTACAGGTGCCAAATACGGTGAATACCTCAGGGTGTAACAACTCTTCTATTCTTGTAATAAATTCCAGTTACTGAAGTCTGGCATTTCTTGTATAGACATGTAGAAATATTGCTTACTTATAAGAAAATTAGTGATCCCCACATTTCAAGTTTCAGCGATTGTCTAATTGAATGCTGCAAGGTATATGTTTATACTTATAGATAATTATTTATATATTTTAGTGTTTTTCAATGTACTTTTTTCTTTGGTGTTCTGTGTTTTATTGGGGTATCAAGTTCTAATATCTTATCCTTGAGGGCCTCTTTAGTCATCTTTGAAACTTGATTCCCCATAAATGCCATCCTTGAAACATGGCATATATGCCTTGATCATATGAAATACTCCAACATATTCTATAGTATCCATTTGACTCGTTCTTGCATCTTTATATTTTGTCAAGCAGCGGTCTTTTTATCTTCGTCTTGTTCCTCAATGAAAAATGTATTTCTTGCAGCCTCTTTACAGGAGTTTCCTTATGTTCCATTGTGAACTGTCACAACAAAGGCATATGAAATACTCCAACATACTCTATAGTAGCCATTTGGCTCGTTCTTGCATCTTTATATTTTGTCAAGCAACGGTCTTTTTATCTTCGTCTTGTTCCTCAATGAAAGATTTATTTATTGCAGCCTCTTAGCAGGAGTTTCCTTATGTTCCATTGTGAACTGTCACAACAGTGGCATAATTGTGTGGGTTGTATAATGATTGAATTATAACCTTTAAATCCTTTGGTGCAAGATGGATTGTTGCAAGTTTGCGACTTCTTATATGAAATAGGGGATCATAATGTTTTCCCTTTAGTGTGGTAGCTAGCTAAGTCTGCATTTAATACTTTGAGGAAATTGAGGCATGAATGCTAAATAGTCTACAAATCCAACTTGAGGGATTATACAATTGGAATATTAAAGTATGGTATAATCCTATGAATTCTGTATCGTTGCCTAGAACATCATAAGCAAAAATTAAAATTGTAAATCAAAATTTCTTTTCATGCGAGTTTAGAAAATGGCAATGAGTTGCACTATTTGTTCAATCTCTTATCTTTGGATTTTAAGTTGGGGTGTTACTTTGGCAGGCAGAGACAACTGTTTTAAATCAATGTACACAATTTCTCTCTTTCTGATCAACCTACATATGTAGCTATATAAATCAACCATAGCTATCATTCCACCCAATTGTTTCCCCATCAAGATCTGTGACCGTCACAACTAATGTCGGAGATGTTATATCCCACACACCATATCACCAGAAAGGGAAGATCATGATGAAAGAGTTTGGTATTAACTTTTGCATGCTATAAAGATGCCAACGTTGTAAAGGAAAAGAGCGCATTTTCCTCTGCATTGTATAGATGTCATTAAATTGCATTTAAAATGTTATATACCACTGGTTCCTTGAATCACTTAATTGCTTCACTAAATAGCAGAGACAGCTCACCAACCCGCTACCATTCGACGAAAAGAAGATGGCAGAATGCTTAGTCGCAGACTATATGCCAAAGATTGTTGGAATAAAATGATCAAATCTAGGGTTTGTTTCTACATGTAAAATGGGCAATAAAAATCATAAAAAATATCTAGACACCGGGTCATGATCTTGACCCAGTCATTGTACAGATTCGTATTACTCCCTAAAAGGAATGGTTCGTCTTGTGCTTCTGTCGAGGTCATAGGTCGTTGCAGCGATGGATTGGAGAACAACTAGGGAGATGCATGCCCCAAAAGCTACAAGGCCTTGCAACTTTATAGCAGCCATTGCTGATAGACACCAAGGTTGTCATCGGTTTCCTTGTCAAAACCCAACAGAGAAAGATTAATAAAACAAAATATTGCAATGAGAACTATAATCATTCTTGAATCACATTGAGATATAGACTATGAATTGCCTAGAGGTTATGCTCAGAGGAGAGAAAGAAGCCATGAATCCTCATCAATAAAGTTTAACCAGCAACACAGAGAGGTTTCATGTAACTTCAAAAAAATTATCAAAACTTGCCTTACCCTGTATAAAGAGTCGAGCAACAAATTTTAAGCGAGCTAATTCCTTAATAAACAACACTAGAAGAGAGAACCTTAAAGTCATAAAAACAAGAATATGGGATTGTGGATATATGAAAGCATCTAAGATTAGTCTAATTATGGTGCATAGATAGGATTGGCATTTTCTCTTGCAGGTCAATGTTCAATCTGCTTTGTGCATTGTGTCCAAACTCCAGTTTGGACCTTGCAAGCGCTATATTAAAAGCAAACACAAAACCCTTTAAAGATACAGAAAACCCTCGCCACATATACAGAGCGATATTTGAAAAACCTTGTAAGCCCTAACACAACATGTAGAGCAAATAAAAGTAAAGTACTCACCTTAGAAAGGTCCGGCCAAGTATCGAGCCCGAGTTGGGTCACCAGAAAGAGAAGCACGCCTAGACAATCGCTCCACTATTATCAACAGGATCTCCACGATCGCTTGTGTATTTATGGAATCAATGTCACATTGAATTAATGGTCATCTCTCAATAATTAATGATGATTTTCCAGGAATTAATGGTGATCTTCCTCTTAGTGACATTTGATGGCGGCCTTGTGAACAACAAATCTACACCAATTAAGGAGAAACCAAAGTAGCAATCATGTGTCATGAATATTTGTTAGCGCAGGTGGAGAAGCTTTGGCACCTGGTCACATGTCAGTTTTCTTTTTTAATAAATTCCAGGCTAGGTTTGAAAGAAGCTCTCCCTCATGCTTTTATATGGATTAAATAATTGTCAGATTAAACCGACAAAATGTAGCACATGCACAGAAAGCAACATTGCCAGTTGTAATGTACAGATCTTGTATATCTCAAAGAAGAATTAGTTGAATGAAGATGAATAATAGTTATCTTGGGATCAATACTTGTCTTGCATTATTGCATTATTACCCTTCCAGGAAGAAACTCCCAAGAAACCAGCTTTATAACTCTTCGTCAAGAAGTTGCTTGAGAAACTAGACTGTGGTGTATTTATAACATTGCTGACATCAGATCGCCACCGGGTCCTGGGGCACAGGAATCTAGGACAACGTCACCTCCACCAGACCAATAAAATCCTAAAAAAATACAATTAAAAAATAAACTTAAATCAAAATTGCATTGATTATTGCAAAACCTTAATCTAAACTCTTATGATTTTTTAAATTGTTCCAAATTAATATAGCTGATCGATTCATATATATCCCCTTGTCGGGGGCATAATAAAGGAGAGGTCTCCTTCTCTGAGGATCTCATAGTGGGTGGATCGAAATCGAATTTAAATCCAGAGTTCTGCCAGATAACGGGCAAAGGACAAAAACCCACGTGGTATAAATAATGCAGTAAATGGAATTAACTGAACATATATATTTTCAAGGTCCTTTAGAAATCTACCAACCCTGGGAATCAAAATCCGCTTAAACCACTTAGTGAAATACTGCATGTTATTCCGAAATTAATTGGATGGCGTAAATGAAAAATAATGTTTTTTTTAAATTGAGTTGTTACGCTGATACCATTCTGTTTTTAAACTTTGAATCCTTATTCACAGTACAGATTGCACTGTTTCATTTATTAATATTATCAGTAATCATTTCTTTAAAAATATATATAACTCTGGTTTCTTGAATACACAGATACAAATTTTTTAGTTTCTTGAATAGATGTGTAAATTATTTTGTTTGTAAATACTAGTAAGATTTTCTGTTTATTTCAAATATTAATAAGAGGAAATTTAAATTTATATATGTCTGTGTAGATGGTAACTACTACAATTTTCTTTTTTTTCTAAATACATTTATGTTCAAGTTCCTTAGATTAAGGTAGTTGATTTCATGGTTCCTCATCCGGCTCCACTAAATTTGTTAATTCTAAGATTTCGATGCTATTCTAATAGAATGGAATATTTACAACATGCCATGTTCACATATTTCTATTTTCATTTTAACAAAATAAATGTGCAACATATTTCTATTTGCATTTTTTTTTTTAAATTTTAATACATTTATGTTCAAGTTTCGTAGATTATGGTATTTTAACAAAATATTTTTCGTTTTATCTGAATACATTTATGTTCAAGTTCATGGAAGTTTCCTAGATTATGGTAGTCAATTCATGGAAGTTTCCTAGATTATGGTAGTGAGTTTCATGGTTAGTCATCTAGCTTCACTAGATTTGTCAATTCTAAGACTTTGATGCTATTCTAATAGAATGGAATATTTACAACATCCCTTGTTCACATATTTCTATTTGCATTTTAACAAAATAAATTTGTAGCATATTTATATTTACATTTTAACAAAATAATTGTATAACATAGATATGGGATAAATCCAAAATTTATAATGCACATTTCCATTTCATACAAGTATTGAAATAGTCTAATATAATGCTTGCAGAATACCTAGATTCAGTAGTTTATAGACTGTTTTCGTAGCTCCCATATCCTCTTCACCAAACCAACAAACCACCTTGTCGACCAACTTATAGTGCTGGCCTTAGGAAACCAAGGTTTCCTAAACCATCAGCCCACACTCCGATAATCCCCATAGCAACTTTCCTTAGTTCAAAATCTCTCAATCAATAGTGCACTTTCACCCTTTTTCTTTTGAGTTTCCCACCTCCTCATATCCGTGAGTTATAGAAACTTTCCTTAGTTCAAAATATCTCAATCAATAGTGCACTTTCACCCTTTTTCTTTTGAGTTTCCCACCTCCTCATATCCGTGAGTTAACCCCCTCCTCGGTCTTCCTCATTTTCTCAAAAAGAAAAATATCAAGTCTAATTCTTCCCAAAGAAAACCAACCCCCCCTTCTCTATCCAGCCTCTCTTATATACCAATTTTCTCCACCTAACTTCATTCTTACTCAAGGGCCTGATCTCCCCCATGTTATTGGGATTCTAAACCATTAATAGAATCACACTAACCAACCACACAATACTTATAATATTAGTTCTAGGATTTCTCATTCTCTCAGCAAGTCAAATGGTTAAATGTTCATTTAAGTTTTACATTTTGATGTGACTTCATATGGTTTATTTTAATGCAAGATAATCATGGCTTGTCTTATTCACTTTCTAGACAAGTTGAATATTATAAAATTACCCACAGCTTTTTCTTTAAATGTTTAGAATAATATAATAAATAAATAAAACTTGAATTAAATAAGATGATGATGCTTATATATTTATTATTAAATCAATCTAGATTAGACAAATGATGTTCTCATTCACAAATAAAGTTTAAATAGTCAATAAATATAATATAATAGCACTAAATCAACCAATCACTTTCAAAAATAATATTATATTCAACAATCCAAATAAATAAATAAATAAATAACTTATCTGAAACAATAATGAAACTTATCCTTAATAATAATAATAATAATAATAATAAATATAAATAAATACAACTATGATTTGAAATTACAACATCCATCACTTCTAACAACAAACAATTATTTCCTAGTGAATCACCTAAACGTAACTAATAGATAAACTAATTGATCGGTTATTTATATACACATGATTAAACAATTATCATTCAAACCTAATTAATGCACAACTGAATCTTATCTAGAAAAACATTACAATAATTTATCACATCAATACCAGTGTACATGTACAAGGTTTGCGTGGGTGGCCAACATACACATAGATAATATATGTACTATAAGAAAGCATCATGTCATCCATGCATATATACTAACTAACAAAATAATAATCATTTGTGCACATAGAAGAACCATACATACAATACATGACAATCACATAGATATAACCATATCAACATACATCCAACATAATCATTTTAGCATGAGCAACCTTTAAATAATTAACAAGTTAAGTTATAATTTCAATATACTTTAAATTCATAATATATAGTCAATCAATTATTCTCAAGGAAAACATACTCATTACTACTATCTTGGTGTCATAACACTCACCTCCAAATAATACTACCTAACATATCCTCCCATCCTAACCTACATCCGCATCCTCCATATCCTTCCTCAGCCAGTAAAGATGTGCCATCAAATAGAACTTGAGAGCGTTAGTGTTGTCTAAATAGCGGACCTAGCCTCCCCTAGCAGGCATCCGACCGTCACCATCACACGTCTAGGAAAGTGTGACTCAGCACAGCCCTTCCATGACCTCGGGTATTATACAACATAGGGTGGGAAACACCTCCATCCCTCTCAACATACTGGGTCTATACCCTATCAAAAAAATCATATCTTGCTTCTATCGAGTTTATCGGAATGTGTCGTCGTATCATCAGTTTCGTCAATAAGGTTTCTTCCAAAAGTAAGTACTTATCCACACATCATATTCAATACCTAGCTATCACTTAGCCCCTATGCCCTATGGGTTAGTATTTTGGAAAATACACATTTATAACAAGCATTTCCACTCGATCATCAATTGATCCACATCATCATCATTACTTCTTTTTGCATAATAATTTTAGTTCACCACAACTACACATGACACATAATAATTCAATCAATCACATCATAAGATGGTATTAGTGTACCATATCCTATATTTAGCATTTTATTAATGAAAACATTTAAACATATATTGTCATCGTGAAGTAAAGGAATCCCATGATAATCACAACATTGTAATTACACAAACATAGCAACACCATAAATATTTACATTTGATCATCATCCTCTGAATGCAATATAATTCATCACATGTGTGCATGACATTTAATATTTTAGTTGACCATATCATAAAGAAAGTGGTATCGACATACAACATTATATCTTTTACATCTTATCTACACAAATAAAATCAAACATATATTGTCATCTTTAAACAAGAGAAAATATCATCATAAAGTACAGTAATAGCATATAATTAGGTCCATCATGTTATACAATATAGTTTCCTCAGTCGAGCTGAGTCGTGGAGATAATAAGAAAAATAAAATAATATATGTCCAAATGTCATACCGTTTTCTAATCAAAATATAAGGCATTACAACGTGGTTCTTAAGGAACTCATAATATGCTGAAGGAAGAAATTTCTTGTTCTGTTATTTTGAGTAGGATTTATGTTCTTGGATACTCTTTGAGTAGAGGTGATTGCAGGGAATCCTTTTCATGCAAAGGAATATGTTATTGAGGTTGCTTTATGGAAACTAATTGTAAACATTTCTATAAAGAGATATGGTTTCTTGGGTGTTCCACAAGATGGGATTTTTTTATGTAAACATAAGACTTAAGTTTGGTAAAGATAATGGTTTCTCATTGCAACCTTATTCTTATATGGGTTATATGGATTCAAATGAACCCAATACAAATTATTTCCTCAAAACCAAGGCCTTGCCTCCATTACAACCTTTGTGGAAAGAAAATAATGACCCGTAGTTTATGTGAAGTAGAGAGAAGACTTATACCATCAATTAAACCCAATTAGGCACCAATATTTTTAATGCATGACAATATATTATCTTGTGAGGTTATTTCCAAAGATTCTTTTCTCTTGAAAATTTTGTGAGGTCAATTTTTGTGAGAGTAGTCCCATGAAAGTATGAATAATGACCTTGTGTTTTATGCAACCAAGTTACATAAATAGTATAAAAAGAACAAAAATAGACAAGAAGAGAGTAATCCACACCTTAACAATGAGGAACATATATAAATAGAAATCTTCTTCGAGGGAGGAAGATCCTTACACAATGTACTGAGTACAGAAGACAAGACAAGAGACAACGATGACTAAAATTATAATATCTCCTTCCAATATATAAGATACAAAGGTTTACAATAACAACTAACAGACCCACTAATAGACCCAAGACGATATAAATACCCACTAATAGAACCAAGCCGACATAAATACCCACTAATAGAACCAAGCCGACACAAATAATATGTAATGCACTACAATATAGGGGATAATGCACCATACTATATGGGGTAATATGCCATCATTAAGGGATTAACATTCCCCTCCCCTTCAAAAAGTGTTGTCCTCAACATTGAATTAGTTCTGTATGTTGTTGTATAAAGGACTCATCTTCCAATGTTCAATCTTCCATAGGTAAGTTATTCCAATTATTGAGATACTATGGAATTGATCGATTTCAGAGCTATCTGGTTCTTATTTTAGTCATTTATTCAGCCTCCAAGATGATTTTTCCTTCCTCATCATGTTCTGGTCATATCATTTGAATTGGTATCTTGTCACCGATTACCTTCTTTAAACATGAAACATGGAAAACTAGATGAAATCATGAAGATGCAGGTAGTTCCAATTTATAGGCCATACTACCAATCTTTTGTAGCACCTTGTAGGGACCTTAGTATTTAGGTGATAATTTATTGTCCTTCTTGGTGTTCTTCAGGTACATCCGTTTGTATGGTTGTAGTCTTAAAAACACCAAATCTCCCACATCAAAGCTTCGTTCACTACGGTGTTGATAAACTTGTTGTTTCATTCGATTTCATGCTAGATTCATTTTGTCCTTTAAGAGTTGAAGAACTTGTTGTTGGTGCTTCATGTGGTATTCCATTGATTGAAGCTTAGAGGATTTTCTTAGTGAATATGTGATGGATGATGGATTATAGCCATAAAGTGCCATAAATGGGGCAATTTTGTTGATGTATGGAAGGAAGTGTTATACCACCATTCTGCCAAGGGTAACCACTTGACTCATTTTGTTTGTTTATTAATTGCAAAACATCGAAGATACCCTTCCAAAAATTTGTTTACGATCTTCGTTTATCCATTAGATTGAGGATGATAAGATGAGATATGATGCAGTTGAGTACCCAAACAAGAAAATAATTCGGTCCAAAAGCTGCTAGTGAAAGTGGGATCCCTGTCACTTACTATAATATTTGGAGTACCATGTATTTTTTGGAATGTATCCATAAAATAATTGGCGATCATGCTTGTTTTGAAGGAGTGATATAGTGCACAGAAGTGTGCATATTTAGTAAGTCTATCAACAACCACCATGATGACACTTTGGTAAACCTATGATAAAAATACATCGAGACATCTATCCACCTTTGGCTTGGAATGGAAAGTGGTTGTAGGAGACATGGGGTGTTAATTTTTCCCACTTTATTTTGTTGGCAAACCAAACATTCAGTTACAAATTTTTGAACATTAGTATTAAGACAATCCCAAAAAAAATATTTCTTTACCCTGTGGTAGGTTTTTAAGAAACCTGAGTTCCCTCCTATCAGTGAGGAGTGGAATTCCAAACGTACCTTTTGCTTGAGTTGGGATTCTTACCAAGACATACATGGTCCTTGTACCATAACAAGTCATCTTTCCACCTAAATGTATTAGAGGAACCAAGATCCTATTGCATATTTTGAATGAATGTCCATATTTCTTCTTCATTATTCCACTCATCCCTTGCTTTGGTTATGAAACATGGTTGGATGATGGAAATAACATAGAGAAATGCTTCAACATCCTCATCTTTCATGGAGAGTGCATATGCTACAACATTTTGCTTCCTCTTTTTGTAGATGATTTCAACGTCATATTGCAACATCTTTGTCACCCATTTTTTTTTCTGTTTTAAAGATAACCTTTGTTCCAAGAAGTATTTAAGGCTATCATGATCAATTTTAACCTTGAAATGTCTTCCTATAAGGTAGGGGCGTCATTTCTTCATGGCATGTAGTATTTGAAACATTTACTTCTCATAAATGGGATTTTTTAAGTACTTTCATTTGATTAAATGACTTGTGAAGGAAAGAGGGTGTCATTATTGCATTAGTACAACTCCAATTCCATTTCCTGAAGCATCACATTCCACAATAAAGGTTTTTGTGAAGCCCGGTGTCGCAAAAATGGGAGCTTTAAACCTTGCATCTTTGAGTTGTTAAAAATCTTGAGTTGCCTCTGGAGTCCAATAAAATGCATCTTTCTTCAATACTATTGTTAGAGGAGCTGTTATTCTTCCATAGTTTCGAGCAAACTTATGGTAGTACCCTGCGAGATCTAAGAATCCTCTAATATTCTTCAATGTTTTGGGAATCAACCATTCCATAATGGATTTAATTTGTTTACGGTCTACCTTGACACCTTCATGAGATACAATATGACCCAAATACTCTACCTCCTTTATCCCAAAGAAACATTTTGAAGGTTTTGCATACATTTGTTGCTCCTTTAGTAGTTGTAGCACCATATAAACATATTAAACATGTACTTCCCATGACTTTATATATATTGGTATATAATCAAAGAATACTAGCACAAATTTTCTAAGAAAATACTTGAAAATAGAATTCATCAAACCTTGAAATGTGGAAGGCTCATTTTTGAGACCAAATGGCATGAAAAAAAATTCATAGTAACCTTCATTAGTTTTGAATGTTGTTTTTGGGATGTCTTCATCCTTCATTTGAATCTAATGAAACCCAGAACGAAGATTTGAAGAAAACGGTTCCATGTAATTCATCTAACAATTCATCATTGACAAGAATGGGAAACTTATCTTTAATGGTGATATTGTTGAGATCTCTATACTCGGGATGAATATGCCATGATCCATGTGGCTTGGGTACCATTACCATTGGTGCAGAGTAAGAAATTTTTCTAGGCATAATTATGCCAGCTTCTAACATTTAAGCAACCATACACTCGATTTCATTCTTCTGGTCATATAGATATTGGTAAGGTCTTACTGCCTGAAATTAAGTGGATAGAATGATCAAAGTCTTGAATAAGTGGAAGACCTTTTGGAATATCTTCAATATCTTGGGATGATTATCAATAACCTTTTGGAGATCTAGGGAGATAGGGAACTTCGATGTTTGAGCATCTAATGATCATAATTGTGAAACTACACCTTGATGTCTATTTTTCAACAACTTTGTCATACCATTAGAGATTATCACCTTGCTTGGTTTCCTGTGATAACATTTTAATTTTATTCTTTTCCTTCCCATGAAAATTTCTAGAATTTTTTTTGAAAATTAAAATTTATTGTTCCCAATGATTGTAACCATTGGACCCCTAAGACAACATCAACACCAACCATCAAGATAAAAAACATTGGACTATTCAATACATATTCCCCCATAGCAATATTGATATTATGGAATTTCCATGAGTAATTTATAGTTCCTCCATTTGTAATCATTACTTGAAACTCTGGTGATGGATATACAAATCAATTAATAACTTTGGCTAATTTATAGTGAATAAAATTATGAGTACTACCAGAATTAATCAACATTGTTACATTCTTATTGTTGATGTATCCTTCTATCTTAAGAGTTTTATGAGTGCTAATTCTGACCAATGAATGACAAGACATGGTAGGAGTAATTTAATCTGAAGTGGCCTCTTCTATTTCTTCATCTTGATATGGTTCTTCTCACCACACTTATGTCCCTTACTATACTTGTTGTCACAATTAAAGCATACTACTTTTTCTCTTATTTCATCTAGTTGTTGGGGTGCCAACATTTGTGGTGGTTTAGAAGAAGGAACATTATTCTATCTATATGTGTTGGAGGTGGTATTTTTATTAGTCATCACCATATTTTTACTTTCATCCTTCCTTGCCGTCATGGAAGCCTTCTCTAGGGATGATGGTTTAAAGAGACGCATCTCATGTTGAATGATATCCTTCAAATTTTCAATAAAGATATCTAACAAATTATTTTCTGAAATATTGTTCACTCTGAAACTTAGCTGCTGAAATTGCTCGATGTCCTCTATAACTGGACCTTTTTGCTTGAGATTTACCAATTGGACAAAGAAGGTGTTTCTATTTATATCTCCATAATGCACAATCAATTCTTTTGTGAATATAGGCTAAGAGATAATCGAGCCCTTTTTATGGTTACAAATACATTGGTACCATACAAATTGATCAGGTTATAAATATAAGGATGTAATAGTTACCTTTTGCAAAGTTGGCACCTGGTGTAGATCAAAGAATTGCTCCATCTGAAAAATCCATGTGATTGGATCCTTTCCATCAAAATTTCTCATGTCTATATTGGGGATAAAGTAATTCCTTGAACCTGATTTGAACTCATAATGATGTAGTGAATCATCAATTTTTGAGGACTCAAACTTCCTACATTCCAATTTTTATTCAATTTTCTCAATATGTGACTGGAATACATCCCATTTTTCCTCCTTATCCCCTTCTTGAGTAGATACATGAGGAATAAAGCTATGTTTTATATCCTTAATCAATTCCTTCAATTCTTGAAGATATTATTTTCTAGCCATCCCTTTGATATCTAGTTTACTAGCCATCTTATTTTCCAATTTAACTAAGTCATCCATTTTCACATTTCCTTTAATCATATCTTCCAACTTGGACACTCTAAAAGATATGTCTTCTAGTTCATCGTATGTCAGGGATGAATCCTTTGGGGGTTTGAGTGGATTGTGATTTTTTACACCTTCTTTTGGTGGAATTTGAACAATAAATATATATCACACCCTAGGTTTTACCACAAATAGATCCTTCTACTCAAAGCTATTCAAATTCAAAATGACATACCTTTTTCAAACCATGATTAGGATACCGTTTTATGACTAACTTGTAACTGAGGTAACATTTTAATTTTGACTCCTCTGGGTCTGAAACATTGGCCTATGGTACCCTGATGTGTCATATTTCCAATTCTGTAGGTTTGACCTAATTTGGATATGCCAATAAAAAGTTATTACAAATATCCCAACACTACTTATTTTTGGCATATCTAGAAGAGTGAACTTGTATGGTATGCCATGTGTCCAATATTTCATTTTATGTAGATGAAAACCCAACCATAGATACTCTGGTCCATTCTCTTTTTGATTCAAAATGTCTCACTCAATTTGGATCTTGTATGCCTGATATATGGCATTTTCCCTAGAACACCTATTTTAGACTAGTAAAAAACTCTAGGTTTCTCTACAAATATGTCCTAAACTGTAATGGATCAGGATTTGAATTTCATAGTGGAGATATCTTCGCCTGTTTTAGAAGCATTTTTTTAACCTTGATTTCCAAATCCTTGTAGAAAAAAAGTTGTAGAAAAAATTCCAAGATGACTTGTTTTATAGAAGCGAGTCCCGAGGAAAGAGCTTTGATACCAAATTTTATGCAACCAAGTCCCAAAAATAGAATACAAAGAAAAAAAATACAAGATAAATAGTAATCCTCTTCGAGTGAGGAACCCCCTTACACAATGTACTAAGTACACAATGCAATACAAGATACAATGATGACTAAAATGAGAATATATCATTCCTATATATAGCAAACAAAGGTGTACAATAATAACTAATAGAACTCCTAATAAACTCAAGCCAACTTAAAGACCCACTAATAGACCCAAGCTGACATAAATAATATGTAATGAACCACACTATAGGGGGTAATGCACCACACTATATGGGGTAATGTGCCATCATTAAGGCCTTAACATTTTGGAAACATATATATGAAAAATTGTTACAATTTTTGGGAAACCAAATTTGGGAGGGTATAGTGTGCTTAAGTTAAACTCTAATAAATGTGATAAACCACCTACAATTATAGATACCCAAAAAAAGAATGAGAAATGTAGTAAAAATTCTCAACAAGAGTTACTAGTCAAATTTTGATACCTCATTCTCCATCTAGATTATGAAGTCGATCCACGTTTTTCTTCATAAATTTGTTTTTCATGTGGTGTTGGATGCCATCCATATTTCTCCTCATGTTAAAAACATGTCACATGGGCTAGTTAAAATAATTATTATGTAATCATTTAATTTTTTCTAGGAATTAAAACAAATATCATTTCAGATAATAAATATACTTACAAATGTACAGATCAAGGCCTATAGACCTTTTTAGCCACTGTGATGCATGGCACGAAGTTTGACAAGCCTAGCCTCAGAGGCCTTGTCCTAAAACATATAATCAAATATAAAAATGGTTTAATAAGTTTGATATAATCTTATGAGAAAATTCAATTACCTGAGTACTCTCCTCATTGAACTTCCTCCATGCATCCAACATCTTATATGCTTCTAGAAGTTCTTTCCATACTTTAAGACTTACATCAATTGGACTTTTTTTTATCCTTTGCTTAGGAAGGATTTTTTTTTTATCTTATTTGTTTGGTTGCACCATAATCTCTTGCATTCTTGAGACATGTGTTTTTTCCCTTCTTTATAGACCAACCTATGCCAGATTTAGTCTCCATGTCATGGGTAATTGCTTTTTGCATGTGCATCGGTATATTTGAGAATGGAAATGTAGATGGTCTTTGAATTATTGAAGGCATGAATCCTTCAACCTGTTTAGATATTTTTTTCCAGTATTTGACATTTGGATTTCCCCTGAAGTCATGCCATATTCTATCTTTGTATTGTAGCTTCCAATGCAAGATGCAAAATATTCCATAGTGGTATAAGTCTGTATCCCAGGAGTGGATCAGACAATGGAATTATTTGTTTCCTATTCCACATTTTGAGAGTTTATTGTTATTGATCTCCTCCTGGATACTCTGCTCGAATCAGGCATGGATGTGGAATCAATCGATTCCCTTTGACACGATTGTTTTGGTGTTTCATGGGTTTTACTAGATCGTTTTTCTATGTATCTAGTGAGTGTTTTGAAATCCACACCATCCATATTTTTCACTACCTCCATACCCAATATGGAAGCCAATGCCTATTTCTCTTATTCAAGGTCATTTTCCTGTATATATAGAAAAAATATCTCATTTTAAATTTTGGAAAAAAACTAAAACTTTGAATATTTGAAACACTTGGAAATCAATAAATTGACAAACTTACATCATTGTGGCCAGTGTTTGCTTCCTTGATGCTTATTGAAATTATGAGGTGACCTAGAGAAAATTATTTGCATCTAGTCCATGGATAAAAATGAAAGAGACACTACTAGGATAGTAGAGGGAAAATATCTACCCTAGATTTCACATTTTTAACAAAATAAGTCAAATTTAAATAGCAATGGTGAGGATAATGAGATTTTTTTCGGGTTGCAATCTTGTTATTTTCTCAATGGTGGTATGCTCGAAATCTTGAATCATGAGTATGTGTTGGGAATTATCCCAACTCCCAAGTTCAACTAGTGGAGCTTCATGGTGGAGGGTTGAAATTTCCCTAGTAATGAGCTTCTATTTGGGTCAATATTTGCTCCATGGTGGTCTACCCAGAAGCTCTAATCATGGGTGTATGATGGTAAGTATCCCGATATTGCCTCAGGCACTTCCAAGTTCAACTGGTGGAGCTTTGGGGAAAAGAGTTGAAATTCCTTTGTGCTAACGAGCTTCTAGTGGGTCACAATCTTGTTATTTTATCCATGGTGGTCTTTCCAAAGCTTAAATTGGTGGGTATGTGCTAGGAATTAGCCCGATATTGCCTCATGCGCTCTTAAGTTTGAATATTGGAGCTCAGTAGTGGTATGTTGGATATAAAACATGTTTAATGTTTAAATGTTTTACCCTGCAACCTTTTTTTTATTTTTTCATTAGTTGACGCTATAGTCAGCGTAATTAGTGCCAAATACAACACCAATTTTTGTCCCTAATTGTAACCTTGTTGGGGTGACAAATTCGACACAAAATGTGCCCCGTTTTGTGCTAATTTTTGGTCCTAAATTACGACAAACATTGCGCCAAGTTTGGTCCCTGAATGTGTACACCCTAGGGCCAAGATAAGCTCAAAAATATTCTCTTTGTGCACAACATCTATGTGAATATTCTCATTGTTGTGTATTACAGGATCCATAGGAGGCCATGGAAAAAGGATGTGGACGATGTAGAACTACTATATTGACTAGAGGAAAGTGGGTCGAAATAGACATGAGAATAAAATATGTAGATACAATAAAGGTAAGAAGACAAATCAACCTAAACCAAAAGAGGAATGTGTTTATGAATTCACAAATGCTACAACATAGAGGATATAAAGTAATTTTTTTGTCCATGAGGCCTTTGAGGTCAAACTTATTGGTTTTAAATTTGTAGAAATGGTGATTAAATGTGTTTCTATGATCAAGGAAAAGTTTGAAATTTAGGATGGACATGTATGATAGGGATGTTGGATACTTTTCTTGTTGAAATTGTTAGAATAATCCACCCATAGTTACCCATATTTGACATTAATTAATCATTTTTGTCTTATTCCTAGATTCCTAGATTCCTCTCTATGTTAGTTGGCTTGCGCATGCACCTAGAAGTCAATACTTGCTAAAGTGGGTCATGGAATGCTTTGGAATAATCATGAAAAATATTTTATCAAGTTTTCTTTTAT
>LPNX010999198.1:0-55580 GCA_001517045.1 Pseudotsuga menziesii
AAACATATGTTAGTACGACTAAGCTAGCAGTCTGATTCAAACAACAATATACCCTTTTCAGCCAATAGTATTTTAATCCTCAAGCTTAATGAATTCAAAAACATACCACGGGGGCCTTTGAAGAACTGTCGTTCAGCTTCGCTGAAGCAGGTACTTGTGTCAATGGCAAACTCTGTCACGAAGGCTTCCAATGTTCACGTCGTCCAGAAATCAACAGCGCGGGATACCTCATTGTTCACGTGTTGCACAAGATTGACCCTTGCGGGGGTCCACGTGGGAACCCGTCGAGCTTGGAAGTTCGTCCTTCTCTCTGTTAACCTAGACAACCACTGGCGCAACTCTATGTGGATACTACCAAAGAAAATTTCATAAGCATCACAAAAAACATACCTTTGTAAAAAGTCACGTGCGCTACAACGCGGATTTGTGTTCTCTTGTTGCGCGAATTTCAGGTAAGTCTCAGCAAACCAATCACTGATTTTCGTCACAGAGGGCCTCCAGAACATAGCCCTCGAGGTACGACGTAAACCCCTCTTGAGCAGATACTGAGTTCAACCGGCAACGGAACCAATTTTTTGGGCAATAGGGCAGACCCAGGTTTAATCCTTTTATGTCGCACCAACAAAAGACCCACAGTGTTGGCCCTTTCGGCAACAACCTGCGCGCAGGTTGCAGTCTCACCCGAAACAGCTATGGGGTGCCATAGAATCAGGTTTCTGCAAGCAGAGAGGGATATTACTATACCTTAGCCTTTAATAATCTTTATTAATCAACAATTACACAGCTTTATCATTCACTCATATACAACTTCGCAGATAGATAAACAACCGTGACTTGCTTAACCCACTACAGGGAATTCACAGCGAAGCTTGTTATTAGCAGTGATCTAATTTATCAAATGTATACAGTTATTAATGCATAAAAGACAACAGAAAGAGAAACAACACAAGAAACCACAACACCAGATATAACGTGGTTCACCCCCAGTGTAGGGGTTACGTCCACAAAACTATGTTTTATTCAACGTGCTACAAAACCACAGTTTGATCTGCGCACACAGCTGCAGATCCCTTCAGTCCCTTCAAGCCGCGCACACAGCAGCAGGCCTCTGTGCACATAGCTGCAGATTTTTCCTTAATATTCTTACAAAAACCCTCTGCGCACACAGCTGCAGAGGTCGTCCACGCACACAGCTGGGACTTAACCTTTCCTTACACAATCAGCCTTAGCTTCGCCTTTCTTTATTTACATCAAAAGCCTAACCTTTCTTATTTACCCAAGTGCCTATTTATATCACACTATTTACAAAAACATGGATTTAAATCATGGGCACCCAAAACCCTAAACCTTGGTCGTAAGCCGCGGGTTTATTACAATAGAGGACTTTGACTCAACCCCCGACACCCCTAAGACTATTTTGAGTCAAGACCCGCGGAGTTACCCATCTTAAGGATCGTTGAGGTGCACGCCCCAACAAGGCACCAAACATTCCTTTGAGACTTGCATACTGCACCAGATGTGGGGGCATCATTCCCTTAGCAGGAACCTTTAGTGACATACTAGGTGGCAGTTAACTCTCGATGTTGAATATAAACATTACCCATGGTAGTTCATGTCTTTGATTCCCAAACCTTCAAATTACTCAACTGCTCTTTAATTTCTTGAATAAGATGTCTCTCTCCTTATTTCCTTTTAGAGGTTAAGAGGTCAAGGTTGGAAATATTCTTTCCATATTTCTTGAGACCCTTCTTGAACCATGGAGTTCCACACCTAGAAAACACAATTAGGAGGTGTGATCCATGTTAATGTATTTGTAACTTCAGAATGTATTCACTTGTATATCTTATGTATTGTACCTCAATGTTCCTACCGAGAGAGTAATTAATGTAATCAAGTCATGTAAAGTCATATCCCTATGTTCCTATCGGGAGAATTACTAAGAGTCATGAGGAAGTCCCCACCATTGTAAGTCGGGTCATTAGTACCCTCCGGAATATATTATTATATTAATTCAGTCCAGTTGTGGTTACTTGAGCCTACATAACTGAGTTAAGTTTACTCGAGCCTACATAACTGGGTTAAATGTTAAGTGAACGAAAGAATATAAATAGAGAGTGAGACTCTCTATTTAACACACACACACACACTCAACCGGGGCACGTGAGTGAGAGAGAAGGAGTTGGGATCAGAGAAAGAGACAACTGATGTCAGAAGATCATCATTGTGTTTTTCAGGTTTTACTTTTGCTATTGGTGCTCATTCTATCTCTGAGGAAGTTGAGGGGTTTTCTCCTTTATGGTTTCCCCGTCGAAAATCTCTTGTGATTGATTGTTGTGCATGTTATTCTCTCGGTTAATATCCTAAGATCGTATTGCTTAAATGATAAAAATCTAACAATCCACGAGCTTGGTATAGTTCTGATGTTGTAGAGATCATAGATTGGCATAGACCACCAAGAGTGGATGAGGACTTGAAGCTTGAAACTAGGTGGAATTGATGGAGGACATGATTGCTAAGAGCCAATGAGAGTCCAAAGAGTACAAATGGTTGTTGTGAGCACTAGAGGCCCGCGAAAAAGGTTGCAAGACAAATATAGAGGAGAAAGAACATTTACATTTGTAAGCTTCTACTTTTGTTGGGGTTATCTTTCACATTTAAATTTGTAAGCTTCTACTTTCAAAATGCTTCATTAGTTCCAAAATCACATAAACATGAAAACCACAAGACTCTTTTTCCCTAAAAACAAGGCTTGGTAGTGTTGGGTATATGTTATATTCTTTGCATGTGCGTGTGGAGGGGAGGTGCACATGTCAGCGCTGCAGCGTGGCTATTTTTAGAATTTGTCTAAAAATATGTAAATTAATTCCAGTTAAGGGATTGGAGTATTTTTCTAATCTGGGTTAATGGATTAGGTTAATTGGATGATGCTGAATACCTATCTTTTGTATTGTGAGGATTTCATAATGTAATGAAGAGACAATATGAGGTGTGGCTCCAAGGTCTTCTAGTTTTCCCGGTTAAGGGTTTCCAGGGTAAATCTCTATGTTTATGTGTGAATGATGTGTTGTGATCTCTATTTTGCTTAAAAGAATATGTATGCTTTGCTTTTCTACACATGTTTAAAACTTGCATGTGGTATCAGAGATCGATTTTGGCATCAATGGGACACCTTTATTGCTAAGGGTTTGACGTGGTTGATAGATCTCGGGTCTGTGATAAACCTGGGTTCAGTGGGAGCTTTGCGGTGTTGATTTGTGCATTGAAAGAGAATGGCGAGCACTTCAAGAATTGAGATGGAGATATTTTACGACCAGAAATTTGAGCCATGGAAGCTCAAAATGGCGGATCTTCTGGTAGATTAGGAACAATGGATTGGTGTGGATCCAGGTACAAAACCCACTGTAACGTCACAAAAAGATTGGGATAAATTAGAAAGAAGAGCAAGGAGTACAATATGATTGTGCTTATCAGACTCTATGTTGTTGAACATATCTAGTGAAGATAGTGCAGTCAAGATATGGGAAAAACTAGGGAGTTTGTATCAATCAAAATCCCTTGTGAACAAGTTGTTTCTACAAAAGAAGCCATTTCACCTAAGAATGGATGAGAATGACACTGTAATAGAGCATCTGAATTTCTACAATACTCTAGTAAGTCATATAACCTCTGTTGGTATTAAAATGGCTAAAGAAGATAAATGTATTACATTATTGTGTTCTTTTCCAGATTCCTGGGACAACCTAATTGTTGCAATAGGTAATGCTAGCCAGGAAACCTTAAAATTTGATGAAATTGTATCATCCCTACTATCAGAAGAGATGAGGCAGAAAACCATGGATAATCATAGCATGGATGCTTTGTCTGTGAGAGGTCGCCCCCAGGAGAGAAACAAAAATAAAGGATCCGAGGGGAGATCTAAATCTAGGGGTAGATCTAAATCCCCAGGAAAAGGAATAAGGAAGTGTTGGAAATGCGGTAAAGCTGGGCACTAGAAAAAGGATTGCAGATATAAGAACATTGATAAAGCAAAGGGATATGAGGATACCCCTTCCACAGAGGCGAATAACTCCTCGGAAGAAGGAGGGGATGTGTACCTAGCTTTCACAAGTAATCATTCAGAACGTGATATATGGTTGATTGACTCAAGTGTGTCATGTCATATGACCCCTCATAGGGAGTGGTTCTGTGAATATGAAAAGTACAATGGAGGAGATGTGCACTTGGGAGATGATTCACCAGCCAGTATCATTGGACATGGTAGAGTCAAGCTAAAAATGAAGGATGGAAGGATTAGAACTTTGCCTGGAGTGCTACACCTTCCAAATCTAGCAATAAACTTGATATCTGTTGGAAAGATGGATGTTGCAGGTGTAAAGACTGTGTGTGGAGATGGTGGTTGCAAAATGGTTCGAGGATCAATGGTATTGATGAGGGGAGTTCGATATGGAACTCTGTACAAACTATTGGGAAAAACCATTATTGATGAATGTAACAATTATGTTGTGCTTGAGGAAGGAGGTAAAGATGACAAAACCCTTACTACATCAGGAGGAAATACAATGCTATGGCATCAAAGATTGGGGCATATCGGATAAAAGGGACTTCGAGCATTACAAGGTAAAGGTATGGTTGAAGGTATGACTGATTGTACTATGGATTTTGATTTCTGTGAGCATTGCATATATGGAAAACAAAATCGAGTAAGATTTGCATCTGGTGCTACAAGAGCAAAGGGAATTCTAGAATTAATACATAGTGATGTGTTTGGACCTGTTCCTATTCCATCATTAGGAAAATATGTGTATTATGTTTCATTTATAGATGATTTCTCAAGGAACATATGGATTTATTTCCTTCGAAAGAAATATGAAGTATTTTCCAAGTTTAAAGAGTTTAAGGCTCTTGTAGAAAATCAATCAGAAAAGAAAATAAAGGTGTTGAGGACAGATAATGGTGGAGAGTTCTGTGGGAATGAATTCAAGGAATTTTGTAAGAAGTGTGGTATAGCAAAGAAAAATAATACTCCATACACACCTCAACAGAATGGATTTGTTGAGAGGATGAATAGGACGTTGATGGAAAAGGAAAGGAGCATGCTAAGCAGTGCTGGGACAGGACAAGAATTCTGGGCAGAAACAGTGGAGACATCATGTTACTTGGTAAACCGATCACCCACATCAACATTGATTGATAAAACTCCACAAGAGGTATGGACTAGTAAGAAACCCTCTATTAAGCATATAAAATTCTTTGGTTGTGATGCTTATGTACATGTTCCAAAGGAGAAAAGGAGCAAGTTGGATAACAAAGCTGAGAAGTGTATCTTTATCGGCTATAAAGATGGTATGAAAGGGTATAAGCTTTGGAATCTTATAACTAAGAAGACTGTTTATAGTCAAGATGTTATGTTTCGAGAGGTCAAAGAAGTCCCCAGACAGGAAGTGAATCCAATGGAAAAGGAACCAGAGAAAATAGAGTTGAAGTTATAAGGTGAAGAATCTGACTCAGTAGAAGAAGCTGAATCAGAAGAAGAAGAAACTCATACTCCAGTTTTGACGAGATCATCTCGATAAATAAGGCAACCAGAAAGATATTCCCCTCCTGATTTTTGCTCTCATTTTGCTATGTCTATTACTGATAATGATCCTAGAAATGTAAATGAAGCTATTGATTCAGAGGAGAGTGATCTCTGGAAAAAGGCCATGGGTGAAGAAATGGATTCATTGGACAAAAATGAAGCTTGGAATCTAGTCTAGTTACCAGCTGGAAGAAAATCCATTGGGAGCAAATGGCTATTTAAAAAGATGCTGAATGCAAAAGGTAAAGTGGATAAGTATAAAGCCCACTTGGTAGCAAAGGGATATTCTCAAGTAGAGGGGATTGATTTTGGTGAAACATTTTCTCTAGTTGTAAAATTAACTTCTATTAGATTTCTTCTTTCTATTGCTGTTGCTTTTGATCTTGAAGTAGAGTAGATGAATGTGAATACAACGTTCTTACATGGGGATCTTGAAGAAGAAATTTACATGAAACAACTAGAAGGGTTCATAGTAAAGGGAAATAATGAGTTGGTATGTAAACTAAAGAAGTCCCTTTATGGTCTAAAGAAACCTCCAAGGATGTGGTACCAAAATTTTGACACATACATACTTGGATTGGGGTTTGTGAGAAGCAAAGCTGATCACTGTGTATATTCCAAATAGGTTGGTGATCACTTCATTAACATAGTTCTGTATGTTGATGACATGTTGTTGATTGGAAACAACAAAGATGTTATAAAGGAGGTGAAGTCTCAACTGTCCTCCAATTTTGATATGAAAGATCTTGGTGCTGCAAACTTCATTTTGGGAATGTAGATAAGAAGAGATCATGCAAACAAAATGATCGGTTTAAATCAAAGAAAATATGTTGAGACAGTACTACAGAGATTTAACATGCAGGAAAGTAAGCCGGTCAAGGTTCCTATTCCTATAGGTGTAAATTTATCTGTAGAGTAGTGTCCCAAGACACGGGAAGAAGAAGAAGACATGTCACGAGTTCCATATGTCAGTACAGTTGGTAGTTTGATGTATGCAATGTTCTGTACAAGACATTGCTCATGCAGTGGGAGTTTTGAGTAGATATATGTCAAAACCAGGAAAGGAGCATTGGACAACTGTAAAGAGGGTCTTCAGATATTTGTGTGGCACCACATATTATGCAATCTGCTACCAACGAAGACCTGGACCAGATAGAGTAATAAATGTACATGGATTTGTTGATGCAGACTAGGCTGGAGACCTTGAGCACAGAATATCTACAAGTGGGTATGTGTTTAACCTATTTGGAGGAGCTATAGTTGGATGAGCAAGATACAAGCTATAGTTGCACTCTCAACTACAGAAGCTGAATACATGGCAGCCACTCATGCAAGAAAAGAAGTTGTGTGGTTGAAAAGATTTTGGTCAGGTATTAGGTTTGTACAGAAAGGTATAAGGTTAGATTGTGATAGCCAAAGTGCAATCTTCCTGGCAAAGAACCCTGCTTATCATGCTAAGACAAAGCATATTGATGTGCAATATCACTTTGTGAGAGATATGGTTGAAGACAAGAAGGTGTTGCTGGAGAAGGCTGACACCGTGAAAAATGTTGCAGACTCATTAACAAAGTATGTTAGTACAGAGAAGTTCTCTTGGTGTAGAGAATCTATGGCCATTACAGCCCTAAACCTATGACTTTATGAGTACATGAATCATTGTTATGCAAAGGAAACAACAAGTGGGAGAATGTTGGGTATATGTTATATTATTTGCATGTGCGTGTGGAGGGGAGGTGCACATGTCAGCACTGCAGCTCGGCGATCCCAAATGCACCTTTTGGCTCTTTATAGCAGTTCGT
This sequence comes from Pseudotsuga menziesii, assembly GCA_001517045.1. NCBI lineage: Eukaryota > Viridiplantae > Streptophyta > Pinopsida > Pinales > Pinaceae > Pseudotsuga > Pseudotsuga menziesii. Next base: position 7,378 of record LPNX010999198.1, read on the forward strand.
GGCTATTTTTAGAATTTGTCTTAAAATATGTAACTTAATCTCAATTAAGGGATTGGAATCTTTTTCTAATCTGGGTTAACGGATTAGGGTATTTGGATGCTGTTGAATACCTATCTTTTGTATTGTGAGGATTTCATAATGTAATGAAGAGAAAATAGGAGGTGTGGCTCCAAGGTTTTCTAGTTTTCCTGGTTAAGGGTTTCCAAGGTAAATCTCTGTGTTTATGTGTGAATGATGTGTTGTGATCTCTATTTTGCTTAAAAGAATCTGTATGCTTTGCTTCTCTACACAGGTTTAAAACTTACTGGTAGCTCACACCTTCAACTTATTTGTGGACTTTCTTTGGTTTCCTATTAGACTAAATTATATATAAATACAAGCATTCTCAAATGTGCCATAACTTTTTAAGAAACAAAAAATGTCTTCCTTCTTCTTTACAAAAAACCTATTCTATATTAGTGTTTCATTTTCAATCATTTAACTCTTCAACAACAACAACCTATCCACGTATTATTGCACTTTTGAAACCTTTTTGAAACAATTGCTAGTATTATATATGTATGAATTTGAAATAGATAGTTTCATATACACAACTAAAAATAATAGGCCAATTAACATTATAATTAAGTTTAATAATAACTATATTAAAAAACAAAATCATTTCAACTATCTAACTAAGCTTAAGATGCTTATAATAACAAACAAAAAACTAAATAATAACAAGAGCCACGACGTGGCAATGTCCCCAACAGTAGCATTTTATTTTGGAGGAGAGCGGATTTGCAATTGCATGGATATATTATGAGTTGAGATTTGTTATTGTAACAATTTTCTTCAGGCGTGTTTTATTTTGAAAACTAATGCAAGGTAGAGATTTATATGGGTGTGTCTTTTGTTTACAATGAGACTAAGTGAGACCAAGTGTGAATTGAAATATTGAAAACCTAGTCTTAGAGGGACTGTTAACACAAAGAGAGTTTAGGTGTCTCTACCAATCTGTGGTTGGGTAGTTCATGGCTTTATCCAAACAAATTATCAAATGAGTTTGCAACTCAGATAATTAAATAGGTATCTTGATTTTTCTTATCTTTTGAAATATGTTGGATATTAATTGAACAAGAACGTATATTATACAATAGTTTAAGTTACCATGTCCTTAAACACTAATGTTATGATTGTCATAGTTAGGCATTCTGAAAACATTATGCATGACTGTATCAAAGATATGTGGTTATAATTATTGTATTTAAATATTCTGGAAATATTATTTATGACATATTAGAAGAGAAATAGTATTGGAATTTAGTTAAAGAAAATAATTGTTATGTATTATTACGGTAGAAAAGTAAATTGCAAAACAACTTAAGTTGTAGAGACATTTAGTTATTTTATGTCTAGAATAGCCTTTCTATGTAGGTGTAAAACACTATATTTAAAATAAAATAAAATAAAATAAACCTTTTTGGATCTATAATGTTCTTTCTATCCCATGTGTACAAATAATAATAGGAAGGTTTACAAAGTGTGAAATCCAATTTCAATATAAAGACAGCCACGAAACACTTGAGCCTCTTAACCCCTGACACACTGAACTGAAAACTCAGGAGTCATGAGTTGCTATGAAAAAAAAATGGATTTAATGCAAAAGATCATTCCAATCAACAATTTTTACTAAAGTTGAGTTATACTTTTACTATCCAACCCTATACTTTTTTTTACTCCTGAACCTTTCTCATTCATTAATCAAATAGTGTTTGCCAGTCTGGCTACCATGAGCACAAGTTTCCTAGACAAACCACATTGCAATTTATCTCATCCGTGGATACAAATGTGATTGATAGTTTGAACTCACATTGAAGCAATTCATGTACTAATCAAATAGAAGGAAATAACGTCTTTGTAGAGAGAGAGTTCTCAAGGAAAATAAGTTCATGGTGAACTTTATAGTGTAATTCTGAATAATTAGAATATATCCATGGAATCTTGACATGATTCAAGCACGTATCATAATATTCCATCTAATTCCTTGTGATATCCTTTGGCTTTGTTGATGACTAAGCATTCAATTATGTGAGTAATTACCGCACAAACTATGCTTTAAATATAATCCAATTAAGATGAGTAGTTGGATTACATGTATCTTGCTCTGACTAGAGTAGCAACAAATATTGCAGTTTGATAATGGATCTTATATTGAATGATTGTAATCTTTAGATTAATTCCACATGATCAGGATTCAAATATCCACCCAAAGAATCATTCACAGTTTTATAGTGGATCTTATATTGAATGATTGTAATCTTTAGATTAATTCCACATGATCAGGATTCAAATATCCACCCAAAGAATCATTCACAGTTTTATAATGGATCTTATATTGAATGCTTGTAAAACTTTCGATTGATTCCACATCATTAGGATTTCAAATCTCCACCCAAATATTTATTCAACTTCGTGTTAGATATAAAATTCCAACCATGTTTGATATCCAAGGAGTCGAGCTCCTTTTATACATATTTTATTTATACAATCAATTATGGAAACCCATAAAAAATGTATGGACAAATATTAAGCCATAAAATGTCTCTTATACTAAAACATGCTACAACTTCGATGATGATAATCACACTCTCTGCAACACCACACTCGTGCTTCAATTCCCATAATCTATTTTGGCTCGTTGCTTGTCACACCATACCTTATACAACTTTTTACCAAATCAGTTTATTCTACCAAAGTTGTACTTGTCACAACACACAACACACTAAAACCCCTTCAATATCCAAATCACCAGCCCAAATAGAGTCTAAAACCCCAACGAAAATTTCCCTATAAAACCTAAAACACAAAATGTTGATATTATATTATATTTATAAAATATGAAGACCATGGCTTAAATATGTATTATTCTCGCATAAACAAATGCCTACCCTCTTTCGCATAAAGTAAAATACATATTTTCTCTCCCAATAAGAATTCCATATATTTTTCAAATAGATACAACACACACTCACTAAATAATAATTTTTAATATATATATATATATATATAAAGCTTACACTATTGTTAAGACCATGGAATGTACAATATTTAATTTTTTTTATGAATCTTTAAAAATTTATAAGATGATAAAGTAGGTTATATATATTTTCTTTAAGAATATTTTAAATGTAATAATCTTAATAATAAGTGCATTTTCTTATTATAAACTTGATAGAAATAGAAAGTAGTAAAAATTTGAAAGATGAATAAAAGTAGTAATTTATAAGATTAATAAAAATTTATTATGAACGGTTATATATATTATATATGAAAAACATACTAAAGTAATGCATACCCCAAAATTTTAAATTTCTTTCCAAACTACTAATTAGATTCACATATTAGATTTTTTAAAGACATCAATGTATGAACCTATGGACTTTTGTGCATGAGGCACGAATTGATGTGGCTACAACCTAATGGTATTAAAACCTAAATCCTTTCATATATTATTAATTATTCTTTTTTCATTTACAACTCATATGATAATGACACATCAAGCAAGAGCTAATTCTAACAACCATCCCACATAAATTTTCTTCTGATATGTTGCCATTACTATATTAGTGTAGATTATGTAAAAGTTAAAGTGATATGTTTCCATTCCACATCACTGTCAAGCATCTAAAAATTAAAGTGGCATGAGTGTTAACTTATTGGTAAGATTCACAAACTTAAGCTAATAGTCTTTAGTATACATTTAAAAATACATAACACCATCGAGAGAATAGAGGAAAACAAACATGAATGATTTGGAAACCTGATACTAAAATCTTATCATAAATAACCCAAACCCATAGCCTTCCCATTAGTATGTGTCGACTCTCATCATAATCTATCCATTTTATGAAGGCTATATAACATAGCATATGAAATGCTACCTTTACGTATGACTCAACTAACATACTCTTCATAAAAAGAAGACGTCGCCCACACTTCAAGCTCACCATCATATCATAATTGGAGAGATATAGTCCACTAAAAATGCACCAACATTGAAGTACTATCATTTATCTATAATCTCTTAGAAGCTATGTCGCTCAAAGACCTGCATAAACAATAAATAAACTCAGTAAACATAAATACCAAATTTTCAAGACAATTAATTATACAAAACATGCAATCCTGACCGCAACTAACATATATCATTATCCCAACATAACATATATCCTTATCCCAACATTAGTGAGGGGAAAAAATTATAATGATAATAAGTTTGAAGCAACATCATATCAAATTTGGAGTGATATAGTGATATAGTGACATAGTCAATTAAAATCACTTTAAAGCAACATCATATTAGACATGGAGTGATGTAGTCAACTGAAAATTCACCAACATTGAAGTGAAACCATTTATCTATAATCTTAGTATTTCAAGAGAAGCAATGTCGCTCAACGACCTACATAAATGATAAATAAACTCATAAACATAAAAACAAAAATTTCTAGCACAACTAATACAAAAACATCTATACTCACTGCAAATATCATATATTCACATTAAAACATTTATGAGCAAACAAGAGCCACGAGGTGGCAATGTCATCGCAATTGGTAACAACTATTGCTATATAAACTATAGAAATATGGTACTTTGTCACAAATTGTAACAAAAAGGAAAATTATTTTGACAAAAAAAATTACTTAGCCATCAAATCGATTTCACTACTTAGCCATCGAATTGATTTCTCAATGTTTTGAGGAAACAAAGATAATTGGAAAAGATGCAAAATGTGTGCTAAGCATCCTTATTCATGATCAAAGATCCAATTTATTGGATATTAAATATGGATACATCGAGGTAAACTTGGAGAAGGGTGTAGCATACACGTAAACACACAAATGGCTTCAATGAAATAGGTAGAATAAATAACCTTCATGGTGACCACTCAACCAAAATCATAAAATAACTACAACAAATTAAAACATGCAGATGCAATATAGCCCTTCAAGCCATGATTTTTCTTCAAACCGGCGTTACGAGGAATTCCTATAAATTTCATTTAAATCCATTGGATTTCACTAATAACTATCATAATATAAACTAAATTTCTCAAAAATTGAATAAAAACATTTTTATGCTAAGAAAAACTAAATAAAAAATAAATCACCATTATTCCTTTGAAGTTAATTATTTATTTCGTGTCACTTGAAGACCCATTATAGCTTAAGTCGATTACTTTGGCTCTCGTGTCACGTCAAGACCCACCAAAATTTCAGTAGCTAAAGTTGATTAAGTTGGCTTTGTTTTTTTTTGAAACCTATGGTGGTGATTCATACAGATTTGAACACCTAATTTAATTTATTAGTTTAATTTTAATGGCCTAATCTGTGGCCTATGCTCCATAGTTGGAATAGAGACTTTGGGTGAAGCTAGCTGCTCATTTCATGGTAGAGGGTAATATATATTTTGTAGAGCAGTATTTAATGATTTTACATAAACATGGTTAGATGTGATGCATCATGATATCCAATAGTGTATCATTTAATACCCCGCTAAATACATATTAATCGTAAAGACTATGTTAAAAAAAATAGAAACGAAAACTGATTTTTGCTGGCAAAACGATCAGGGCACAAATTGACATTCAAAGTATGTTTTCGCTAACCAAAATGGATAAAATCATGGCTAAGTATTGTCAAAACGATAAGGGCACATATTGACATTCAAAGTATGTTTAAAGAGAGAATATCTGAAAATCCAAAGAAAAGAATAATTCTTAATCAGAGCGACCGGAGGCAGATTTTAGGGTTACGTGGGAGGGTGATGTAATTCCGGAAAGTGGACGCGCTTGGAGTGGTTGGCAAGGTTTTCATATTTATACTATTAATTCTTCACTGATCCCCGGTTGTTTCATTAATTATTATTTGGGTTAGATCCCTAACTGTTTCATTAATTTCTGTTTAGGTTAGATGGATTTAAAAACTCCTGGAAAGAGACCTAAAAATTGACAAAAGGTGCAATCATCACACTATTGGCATGAAACCAAATTGAACAACTGCCCAAATTATGGCATGGAGAGTTATGATAAAACACTTTTATATAATTATAAGGGTGGACCACATTGGGCGTCTTAACTATATTTTTGATAGTGAATACCACCCTTTCCTTCCTCTATTGGGAAAGCGACTACATTTAATTTCCTTTATAATTTACACATTAAGAAATAAGGACCAATTTTATTATTGAGATAAGATCCATTTAAGCGCCTAGTTACACTTTACCAAGTTTAAGCTTAAATCGAAATAAAAGCATAGGTGGGTTGATTAGTCACAGCTTTAGTTTTTACTATTTTTACAGCCAGACAATTGTTTGCAGCTTTCCTGTACTTTATATAGATATTGTATAGACCTTGCAGTTGTAAGGGTAAGGAAGTGAAACAAAAAAAACAATACATGACTGACTTCTCCCATCAAAAATGTGTAGCACGTAAGGTAGTGAAAGCAAAAAACAATACATGAATTAAATTGGTTCGTGGGTTTTCTAATAATTGCTATGATGTTTGTTAAACATTAAAAATTTAACTTATGTATGGTAGAATTAATACAATCTACCCATTTATATATATCACTGTTTGATGCAACTGTTTGAAGTGATTAACATAATAATCTATTATAATTCATGAACCAAATTATAATTTAATACCAGTTATTAGAATTGACTACTTTTATGGGAAAAAAAAGGCTTATTGTAGTGTAAACTTTTTGTGACAAAACTATATGCGACTTTATATTTTGAAAATGTATTCCCTTTTTAATAATTTATATTTTATTTATCAAATTTAAATTTTTTAGATGTTATACTCGAAAAACTTCAATTTTATCATACAACAATTACTTTTATAGTTATAACCTCCTTTCAATATAAGAACACCTCTTGTTCATATGATTTCGTTGATTTGTAAAAGTTTGGATTTTTTATTTTTATTTTAATAATATTCAAACTTTATATTGATTTAAAGTTTTTATTATTTTAATTATGTTTTTATTTTAGTTAAAGTTGTTATCATATTTTAATGCATTTTAATATTTATGTTAATTCAATTTCAATTATTCACATTATATCATTAAATTTTAACTAAATTTAAAATAATTATTTATCACTGCAATTAACAAAACATCTTATGATTTTGGTTTTAACATTTTTATTTTATGGGTTTGTTTAAAAAAATATATTTATCATTATAATTATGAAAACATTTTATGATTTTGTTTTTTTTTTTAATATTGCACCTTTAACTTTTCTCAATTAATAGCCATAAGCATCTTATTGTAAAATTAGAACATAATATTAGTTATTTGAATTCACTGCGTTTATGGAAGAAGAAAAAAACATATTGTAGTCTATACTATATGTGACAATGGTGTCACCATCCTTCACATTAGTGATGCAACAATCAAGGCTGGTCCTTTTGCAACAACCTAGAAGATGAAGATGACATTAAGAAATTTTAATTTCTAGGAAACTTCAGGAGAAGTTACAATAACCCTGATTTTTAGAGTTATTGTGGAAATAACAATTCTCTGCATGATGCTACTTTGGGGTAAATGACCCTGGATCATTGCTCTACCATTACAACTTTGAAGAAATTGCTTAAAAAGGGAACTTAAACTTCAGGAAGAGCCGTAGAAATCGTACAATTTGTTTTCTGTGTATGTGGCATAAACCATTTCTCGTTTCTAAGCGCAACGGTACAAAAAATATATGCATATTTTCATGTAACTATTAAAGATAAGATCATGATAAAATAACAGCTTTGCACTATTTCAAGATTTGCTTGCAGTCTAGCTCCGAGATTTCTTAGTTCGACCCAATTCTTAGCACAGAAAGAGATTATTTAAGTGTGTTACAAGCCATGCCTGTTAGTTTTGGAGAAATTCACATTGGCTTAATGCAAATCCTCCAGGTTTGTTCCAGCATATTTAAAAGCTCAAGTGTAATCCAATATAAAGCTTAAGTGTAATCCAATGGCTTTTTATGTCAAAGTTAATGAAAACTTAATTATATGAAATGCCCTCTTTCAAGGAACTTTAAAGAATTTGCTATATTTTTCAAGCATTTAAGCATGCACGACCTCAAAGCCATAAGAATTTAGTTTAAACTTTACATATATTCAGTTCATCTCAGCTCAAAAGGTATCGCTGTATTTAGTGAATTCATCTCAAACGAATATCAAATAAGTTTATTTATAATACTTAGGTGCATCCTTGTTAAATATAAGCAGGAAATTCAACACAAATAAATTATGCAACATCAACGAAATATACGCTTGGAGAAAATCACAATTAAAACAGTACATATGACTTATTTACTCAAGATTTATCGAAACTATTAGTAATTTATTCAATGATAAAATGACACGAGATTTGCTCGAGATCCAAAAAAAACTATTACTTATTCACTCAATGATTAAAATGACACAATATTTCCAGATCCAATCTGGTTGGGTGGGAATAGATAAATAAAATAAACACTCCTAACCCTCATCATCAATCGAAATGAACCAATAATGACCGAGCAATTCATGAGCATAATATCGCAAAGGGGCAAGCGCCAAATATAGGGGCATATCCGAGTGCATCCGAGACAAAAGCTACCACTGAGAAAACGCCCCAAAAAAATAAGGCATCCTTTCCCTATTGAGATAAAGAACCATAATCAATAAATATGCCAGTGCTAGCTTGCTCAGCATGCTCACTAGTTCCAGGTTTCTTTCACTCGGCTTTTTCTAACTTACGGAAATTCAGCAAATATGGAAAATAAAGTAGTTGTATATGTTTTAAAGCTGACTCATGCTTCAACAGGACTAACAACCCCAACCCCTTTGACCTGGAAAAATACAAGGAAGGAAAACACTATCCTAGAGAATCAACTATATGAAGTGAGTGGTGAACGGATTTTTGTGTGCTATTAGTGGCTTATGTGTGTGAATGGCTTCGTGCACTGAATGACACATGGGGGAGGTAGGTAGACACAGCTTTTCATACGGAAAGTCATATGCGCTATAAATCGCTCTAAACACAAGAAACAGAATAGTAAACATAATAGTAGGCGATGAGAATCTGTGCCTATCAATCTGGTTAAGATGCTTTAACCTACGCCTCTGATGATGCTAGGGGATCAACGACCACCGCTTCAACTACTGAATTTGTAGGTCGATCAACAAGTTATGCATCTACCCTACTAGCAGCTTTGGTTGGTGTTTATAATGAACGGAATATATTGATGAACAACTGCGTAACTAACTTAAGCAAGCAACTAATGAAGCAACAAGTTGTTCCTATCGAGAATATGAATATAATTTACAGCAAACTTCAAACTTCTCGGCCATAAAAATACTTAATGATTAAAATGACACAATATCTTCTATAACTGGAATAATGTACATCAAACTTCAAACTTTTGCTTCAGAACTGCAAAACTTTAAACTTCAAACTTCCCTGCCATAAAAATACTTAATGATTAAAATGACACAATATCTTCTATAACTGGAATAATGTACAACAAACTTCTCGGCCATAAATATACTAAATGAAAAACTTTAAACTCTCTTCTTCTTTGTATTTTCTCTTATCCAACAAATATTAGTCTAGTTAACATAGAATTCCTGATATCAAAGCAAATCACATCTTTTAAGAAATGTTTCCAATCAAAATTTCCCAAGAATTCTTACCTGGGCATATTCGTTAATGATTGTTGTTAATTCTTGTTTTTCCTCAGGATGCAACAACAATAGTTTGCCCTCCATTTCTTCAACTCTTTTCTGCGGACAACCGTGCGGCTTTGAACTGCGAATACCAAAGCGATAAACCGTTCCCCTATAAATAAAAACTAAAACTTAATAATTGAAGTAAATATAGAAATTAAGGAAGGTAATTCAATCGTGCATACAGTGAAGGAATTAAAAGAGTCGTTTCCTCTAGAATGTCAATTATCTAGCCTTTGGGTGGTAACTTTCTCAGGAAAACAATTTAGTTCGTAATGGCTTAAACAAGTTTATTAAACCCTCTTCATCCCATCCCATTCCACCCCAACCAAACCCCACCTCAGGTTTTGTCGAGATTCTTCAATGAGAGAGTTGTTAAAGACTTATAACTGGTTAAAAGTGTACTCCCAACTAAAAAAGGTAAAGACAAGTGCTATATTTTGTTTAACTTGAATAACATACATCCACATTCTTTACATTCATAGCTCAAAGGTGGTTTCCAAATGAATTGACAAGTGCCAAACCCCAGCCAAACCTAAGCTCAGGTTTACAAAGGATGAGAGAATCGTTAAAGACTGATAACTGGTTAAAAGTGTAATCCCAACAAAAAAAAGTAAAAACAAGTGCTATGTTTTGTTTAACTTGAATAACATACATATACATTCTTTACATTCATAGCTCAAAGGTGGTTTCCAAATGAATTGACATGAAAATGAGTTTTAACTGAGTTAAAATATATTATTTTCCTCATAATGGTAGTAAACAAGAACCCGATTGCCCGTTATTCTTCTCTATTTCGTGCATCCACTTACAAATTTTTCTGGACGATGCAACGCCAAACTAGACCCCTGTCAAAGCCGCCTGCGGGAACCGAGAAATATCTTAAAATAAGATCCATTGGGTTGCATATAAATAACGTAAAATAAGATCTATTGGGTTGCATATAAAAGAGAAACCTATATCGTAAGGTTATGAAAATTGTGGTTGAAACCCTGGACCAGACCGTAGGCAAAAAATAACTTAGAAATGAATGGGATGAGAAAGGACATCATGTTTTGTGTAATCCTTCCTTTGTCTTAGGGCTCCTCGAGGACTGCCGCGTGACCTTCATGCAGGGTAGGATTCATGCAGGCCAACCATATTTCAGCACATGCGCTCGAGTCCAACTGGATCGCAATAAGTTTTGCAAAGCTTAGAGATTACATGTCAATTCATGGCCACCGCCATTCCATTCATATATTAAAAAAACAACTAACACTGTAACAACAGTCTGTCCACCGTATTTTCATCCACACAGGGTAGGATCTCTGGCACAAAATGATCATTTTATGCTTACGCAAGCTTGCCGCCGGGTCTTGGGGCACAAATTCTCAGGCCTAGGTCACCTATATAAACCAATAGGAAGCAAGATAAATCAAAATCTAAATAATTCCCCCAAAAAAATTGATACAAACTATAGCAAAATTTATATGTTTTTGTTAAAGTTACTATAAATTACTCCAAATAATCGCGTGGAACGATTTATATATCTCCTTGTTGGAGACATAACAAAAGGTACAGAATGAAAAAAACTGTATCAGAAAACTTCCTCAATCATCGACATTGACATCACCACCAAAACAAAATCGAAGAGTCTTTCGAGGCTGAGTATTCTCGCCATCAAAACCATAAAAAGATTCAAACGACAACGTCGACGTCAGCATCCATGAAAAGATGTGAAGGTTTTTTCCCAAGCTCGGCGAGCACATTATCATCTCTGTATTATTGTTGGCTGAATCCATTTTGTGAATTTTTGAGAATCTGACATCAAAGTTTCCTTTTCTCAAAAATATCGGCCCAAGCTCGGCGAGCACATTATCATCTGTATTATTGTTGGCTGAATCCATCAGGTGAATTTTTTAGAATCTGACAGAATACAAAACGATACTCATTGAAGTTTCGAAATCTGGTGAATATCTGTGAAATCATGGTGTCAAACCACTTCACATCAAACTATTAACAACTAGAGAATAATAATTATAGTGGAAGGATTCATTATTTATTCACAGTAGACGGCTGCACATGCCCTTCCCTGCTTTCTTGTTGTTGACAGATAAACACAGTAAGATACTAAATATTCATCACTCATTATACGACTTAACGATAACCGTAGAATCAATTTTGAAGGACAATCAGATATTATGAATTTTGTTGACAGGTAAACACGGTAAGATACTAAATATTCATCACTCATTATACGACTTAAGATAACCATAGAATCAATTTTGAAGGACAATCAGATATATGAATTTTGAAACCATAGAATCAATTTGTACAGTACATTTGTTTTATTTTTGGGTAATTTAGGAAAAAAATAGCATCTCAGTATTCTAATATATAAATTTTTATGGCAGTAATTAATTAGCAGAGTCACAAAGGTCAATAAACCCAGTTAACCAGTTAGTATAGTTTTGTGAAGATTGTTGCTGTTAAACAAAGACTTTTTATTTGAGATTTGGGATAAACTATATCCTATGCTTTTTCATCTAAGAAGTAGGATGAAACAAGTGTATTGTGGAGATTGATTCTATGGTAGGCCTTCCAAATTATAAAATATATATATATATATATATATATATATAACCAACAGTTCATGGTGAGAGATAAAAAGAAAAAGAATATAAAAAATAATCGATAGTTGATAAATGGATGACAAGAAGAATGTTGGTGATAACATGTAGCTAGGCACCCGTTTAACTAGAAGAATATGAGGAATAATTTTTTTCCCAAACTATCTTCCATTCCATAACTATTTCTTAACCATTTGATCCCTATCAAAGTGATCCATCCACAAACTATGTGGGTGAGCTAGTTTTACGTCGATAGACGTTTTTATTTGAGATTTGGGGTGGACCATTGCCTATGCTTTTTCATCTAGGGATGAGGTTGAGACAAGTGTATTGTGAAGATTGATTCTATGGCAGTAGTTCAAAATTCGAAATAAACAGTTATAAAAAAATAAGCAATGCATGATAACTCAAGCAAGAGTTCATGGCGGATAACTAGAAGAATGTGAGATAAAAGGAAAAAGAATATTAAAAAAACCAGATAGTTGGTAAATGGATAATTAGTTTATTCTTTATCCATTATTCATACCAAATCATTAGAGTTAATATAAATATAAAACAAATACTATTTAATAATAATAATAATAACTGATATAAAAAACAACAAACAAACAAATAAATTGTTTAACTATACTTAATTAAAGCTCATTTAAATCTTAATCAATATGCAATTAAACATAAAAAGACACAACAACCGTGAAATAAATCTTAGTTGTACACTTGTTACATTTCAATAAATCTTTTTAATTCATTCAAAAAAATCTAAAATTACAAATAATATCTAAATGCCTATTAATATAATTAAAATTTAACAAAATTCGACAATTTTTTATTTTTTTTCTTAATTTGTGGACAGGTAAACATGGTAAGAGACCAAATATTCATTGATTATACTACTTAACACAGTATTCCATCTCGTGAAAACGCCCTACGCCTTAGAATTCTAAAAGAGTATTTTCAAGTTTTCCATACTTAGAAATAATATCTTACCAATAATTAATTATTAATATTTTAAAATAAAATAATAAAAGTTTTTAATAATTTTTTAAATTATATATATATAAGGACGAATATGATCATGGTAGTTAACATACACTTAGATTAATGATAATTAAAATAAATAAATATTTTTGCTGTCCAATATTAAGGTCAATGACCACCTTGTAATATCTTAATTTTAGTATGTTCTAAATTTTCATCATACCACATTTTCTCTTTGAACTTCAAAGTAATAATATTTTTAATACCATCTATAATTTGTAAAATGACATTTTTGTCAACCCCCCATATATTTAACCAAGGAATCCAACATAGCTTGAGCCTTAGGTGGTTTTGACTAAAATTTAAAGCAATTTTTTGAATTATTTTTCCAAGTTATTTATTTTTCTTCTATATTAGGTACTTAATCATAGATATACTCTCAATGGGGGAAGACCCATTTCAATCGTAGAATAAGACATGGCGTATTGCTTTTAATTTTAAGACTGTAAGTTATAAAATACTTCTGGATTTGCGCAATCCTTCTCCAAGATTCTTCAAAGAGGCTACAACCTTAAAGTTTACACCTGAATAAGAGAACAAGAGTGATGAGAGTTTCAAAAATAATTTATTTTTCTCTTACATCATAAGGTGTGCTCTTGCAATTGTTTTCAAGACCAAAATAAGTTTTCCACCCTCCATTGATCATTTTCTGGATGTTGTAGTTCCAATTAAGCTTGTGATGGATATCAATCCCAATATATTGGTAGGAAGTCACTTCCTCAAGTTGTTATTATCTTACAAGAAATGAGTGTAAGTGACCTTATTAGATTTTAACAGCATAACTTTGGTTTTGTTGGTATTGATCGTCATGCACATACGAGCAGATATCCCAGAGAATTTTTAATTTCTTATCAAGATCAAAGAGACATATTTCCATAAGAACAATAACTTTTTAACTTATCAATGTATATACCAAAAAAGGCAGGTTAAATGATAAATATTTTAGATTTTATTGAATCAAAAATAATGAAGTGCTTTAAAATTGAGTATGAGGAAATGTCTCTATGTAGATAAGTAATATGAAAAAAAAATCTATTTAGTAGTATATGTCAATAAAGACAACTAAAAAGGATCCATCTTAAAAAAGATTAAGTTTTTTGAGATCTAAATTCATATTTCAAGAAATTTGATTCCTTGATAAAAAAATTTAAGATGAAACTATGTTATTTAAAAAAAATGCGTACAACGATAAAATTATTTACAATTTACAAATTTTCTTGTTAAAATGATAAGTTTGTGTGCTATTAGGAAACTTTTCTTGCATGGGACTCTTTGTATCATCTTTGCAAGGTAGTTTTGTTCCTAGCTCAGTGTACCAACTTGCTAGACATATTTCCACTACGATGGATTGTATGCAACACTTGTGAAACATATCACTCACTTGCAAGGTGTAATTCCTCTTCTTTGGACCATAATCATCATGATGAGTACAAGCTAAGGATGAACATTTTTTATGAAAATAAAAAACAAAAAACCTTCTCAAGTTAAAGGTAGAATGGGAGAGTGTTTACAGAATCTATGCATAACTCTAACATGTTAGATTACACATAGGATAGGAAAAAGGAGCATGCACATGTTCTAGTTCAAAAAAATGCATGCATGTTCTACTTCACTAAAACATGTGCACATTTTGCTACATCAAATATTCCTATGGAAAATGAATGTACACAAATTCTTAAAGACATCAATTTAAATTACATTTCACCCATCCACCACACATTTTTCTCACTCTTATTGTCCATGCTCATCTATGTTGGAGGTAAAAGGCAACCACAATCTCAAATCATAGTTTCCCAACTCCTTGTATTCCACATTCTATTGAGAGGAAATTTACATTGGATACAATTGGAATCAAATAGTTGGCAACATTGGATGCAAATAGATTGTGGATTCATTGTCATTGGTAACATTTGGAAGCAAACACGTGGCAGCATTTGGAAGAAAATAGTTCGAGGTAGATCCAATATGAAGTTCCTTTTCTTTAATTTGCATTTCAGTTCCTTATTTGCAAATGATTGTCTATATACATTTACAATTTCTTGTAAATATTTCATTGTAGTGGTCATAAATGAATTCCTAACACCCAAACCCTCAAGTTTCTAATCCTAAAATTCCAAATATAAATCCAAATGCAAACCCATAAAATCACAATGTAAACCCTCAATGAAATGCCCGCCAATGATAGACCATAATGTAGAAATATTAAGAGATTGGAAACCATGGGCCTAAAGCATTCATAAAAAAACTCTTTCAAATTCGTAGAATGAGGTGTCATTTCCCCCCAATGAATCTCCCAAGATGGTAATTTTTCAAACAATTTGTTAAGCTATGAACTACTTATACAGTTTGGTATGTAAAAACAAATTGTAAATTTGGAAAAATGGGCTTAGTAAAATGCACTCCAAATTAAATGCGTAGATCAATAATTAAAAGTAAAAACACAATCCTGGGTATAGTTACATTGTTCACAAAAGCCTCTTTTAGATTCCTAAAATGATGTTTCATTTTCCTGTAATGAATTTGAATGCATGCCTCCCTCATTATTGTGTTTTTTTTAGTGATTCAATTGGAAGTGGTGTGGATTACTAATTGTACCACATTCTTATATATCTATTTTTCCAATTTGGGTTCAATAAGTGTATGCTTTGAAGAAACTCTTCATGTATGTCTTGTATTTTTTAAATGCCCACCTAGTTTAATGAAAATGCAAGCCAAACCCTACTATCAAATGTTTGCAATAAATGGATTTGCAAATGTTACACCGTATCCGATGTAATGGAGAATATGTATCCGGATACTAAGGTGGAAGATGTTCCATCTTAAGAATAATAATGTATAAATATACAATAATTGAATGGATGATAAAATACAATGGATATGGATGCCTTAAATATGGCTTGACCATCAAATATTGAAGAGACATTTCTCTTCACAACTATATCTAATAATTAATTACTATTACTAATAGTTATAACCTATTTATTTACTATTTTATTCGTTGTAACATTGCCTTCCCCTTGGCAAATCTTTGTCCTCAAAGATAATTTTTCTCATGTCGTATTTTATTTTGGCTTTGTGTTGCACTAATGACTTGAGAGATGCGATAATCAACCATTGCTTCATTTTGATTATTTTGTCTTGGTATTTGCATTAAGTATGAACTTGGTGAAGTTTTTTACATTTTTTCCACTTGTGTGATTGCTTCTTTTAACTATGTTTGTCATCAATTGAACATACTTGACATACATGACAACCTTAACTATTTTTGTGTTGTTATTCCCAAAATATTTTGTGTCAATTCCCTTGAACTAGCTCTTTGTGCTTATAATGCTCCTAAGAACATCAATCTTATCTTGTGTCTGATAGATATTATAATTACTTTCCTTGATGTTCTTTATAGAAGTCATTGTGATGATATATGTCCTTCGTGTGTTTGTTATTGTGATATTATTGTTAATGCGTTGATCATCATTATTGTTAGTAACATCGGCTTGTCTCTTATCACAATATTGGTCATGGTCATCTTACTCCTTGTCAATTTCTTCATTACTAGGATATGTTGTATCTATATCTTGCACAATATCTTGATTGATGCCATTACTCTCATTGGAAATGGCATAACAGTCTATTATATCTTCATCTTTTACATTAGCTTGGGTGGTTTGTTCTACACGATTTTCACATCCATCTTCATTTTCGTTAAACGTTTCATCAATAGATTTCTTTATTTCATCTATATCCTTATGGATTTTCTCAAGGATATTTATGAATTCATCACTATAAGATGCCATGGATGTTGTACAATGGACTTTGGGGGTTAGAGGTAAGAAGGTTATTATTATATTTAATATATATATATATATATATATATATATATATATATTTCAAAATTGAAATATTAAAACTAATATAATTTAATATTGTTTTGATATATTTAATATTTTTGAAAAACAAGTTAGGGTTTTTGAATGATAGGTGGGAGTATGGGAATGAATAAGAATGGAATGTGAGCAAGGATGCACGAGAGATGTTTTAAATGGAGTTGGAAAGCAAAACCATGTGTTGGTTTTGCTTTTTTTTTTCTTTTTTTTTTCATTTCTTTTGTTTTTTCACTCTTTTTTCCTTTTATCTAAAGTTCTTTTTATCTTTTTTCTTTCTTTTATTTTCTTTACTTTTTTTTTTAAGTTTTATTTTTTTCTTTTCTTTTTTGGACAAGGTCCTATATTTTAGGGAAACCCTAATATAGTGGTTAAAAACCGGAATCGGGAACTCTAACTTTGCTCTGATACCAATGATACACCATATCTGGTGTAATGGAGAATCTGTACTAAGGTGGAAGATGTTCCATCTTCGGAATAATAATGTATAAATATATAATAATTGAATGGATGATAAAATACAATGGATATGAATGCCTTAAATATGGCTTGACCATCAATTATTGAAGAGACATTTCTCTTCATAACTATATTTAATAATTAATTACTATTACTAGTAGAACTTATAATCTATTTATTTACTATTTTATTGTTGTAATAACAAATATGATAGCTAGATATATTGATAATAATAGTGATAATAATAGCCTTGCATTATTTCAATGATATAACCTAACTTTGAATGCTCACAGTCAAGCTATGAACTACTTATATAAGGTGTTATGTAAAAACAAAGTGTAAATTTGAAAAAATAGGATTAGTAAAATGCACTCCATGGTATGTACATTGGTGAATAATTAAAAGAAAAACAATAGACCTAATGCTAGTTTCATTTTTCACAAAAACCTCTTTCGAATTCCTAAAATGATGTGTCATTTTCCTACAATGAATATGTCAAGATGGTAATTTTTCAAACAACGTATGATTAGATTCAAGCTATGGACTACTTAGTAAAATGTGATCCATAGTCTATAAATATGTCAATAATTTAAAGTAAAACCACAATCCTGAAGCTAGTTACATTGGTCACAAAAACCTCTTTCAGATTCATAAAATGATAGGTCATTTGCCCACAATGAATCTACAAAGAAGGGAATTCCTCAAACAACTTATGCTCCAAGTCAAGCTATGAACTACTTAGTAAAATGCATGCTACAATTTCTACATTGGTCAATAATTGGAATAAAAACCACGTGCCTAAAGCTAGTTACATTGTTACAAAAACTAGTTTCAAACTCATAAAATGATGTGCCATTTGCCCATAATGATTCTGCCAAGATGGCAATTTTTCAAACAACTTATGCTCAGAGTCAAGATATGAACCACTTTAGATTGGTATGTAAAAATAGTATAAATTTGCAAAAATGGACTTAGCATAATGTGCACCATAGTCTGTAGATTGGTTAAAAATTAAAAGTAACCACTAACCTGAAGCTGGTTGCATTGTTCACAAAAACCACTTTCAAATTCCTAAAATGAAAGTACAACCATGGGATTGAAGCTAGTTATATTGTTGACAAACATTTTTTCCATATTTCTAAAATTATCATCATTGGCCCACAATGAATCTGCCAAAATGGCAATTTTTCTTTTATGGACCCATCTTTACCCACTTTCGTAAAATGCATGCCCAATCTTATTTATTGGGTATTTTAGTGTTTTAAGTTGAAAATGGTGTGGATTACTATTTTCCTCCTTGCTATGAAAAGTGCAATTTTTATATTGTTTACTATCGCAAACACTTGGTGTAAAATTGAAGCCATGAGCATAAAAATGCATGCTAAGAATGTGTAATCGTATTTAAAAGGATGAGGTATGCTGCATCTATGTTTCCAAAAGTGCAGACCCTAGAGGATATTTTTTGTCAATTTTGGAACACTGTAGGAAGTATGTTGTAGGACAATTTAAAGACAAAAATAGAAGTATCTTCTCAAGATCCCATTTTTTCACTAAAAAAAACATTGTTTCTTGCTATTCATTTTTTAATAAAAGAAAACATTTACAGTTGAAGATCCAAAGTCTTAATACCTCTGCAATGATCATAATGAACACATACATTAGCTTTGAACAAGTCCAAAAAAACTAAAAGATAACTAGTCTCATATAATTGTAAACCAACTAAATTACTTGTTCAAAGAAAAATGTGTAGGAAAGAAGATGAATATTGTGATGATGGATTCGATGTGGCTACACTACTCCAAGATATGCCAGGTAATGCATTGTTTGTTCCATATTTTGTAGAGGTAGCTAATCTAGCAGCCACAAATCCATCATCACCTTTATGAAATTTATGCCATATGCTCGTGGCATTCATGCTAAGAATAAGACTACACACAAGTCTACCACTAGAACACATGCAGGAAGAAAAGATAGATTTTTTCTTCATAAGGAAACCCTATCTCAACCTACTTGAATATCATAAAAGGAAATGGATGAAAGAAGAGAAAAATGGTTATGCTTTGGTTGTAATGGAAAATGGTCAAAATGGCATAAATGTAAAGAAATAAAATTTCTCAATTTAGGGGATTATGATTATGAACAAATAGAGGTATCCACAGAAATGAGTGAGGAACAACTTCTAAACCAACAAGAGAAGGGAAAAGATGTAGACCTGTTGCACAACATAGATGTAACACCCCGGTTTTGACCCCATGGTATTAAGACTTTACAAGATGTGTGTATTGTATTTGAATCATGTGAAGGAGCTCAAGGTCAAGGCCCTACCATTGATTGATATTTTGTGGATAGGTGATCAAGGTTGATACCTATGGTTTTTGTGATAAGTCAAGAGCAAAGCATTTTGAATATCATGTAAATATACAATTTAATAAAATACCACAGCTGGCTATGAGATTGCAACATGAAAGAGATGGGGGCATGATTTCACAAAGGAGCAGAGAGGGATTAAGCCAGTAGATGCCAGGTGAGTTATTAAGGGTTCAATCCTCACAAAACCTAGTCTAATCAGCAAAGAATCCTCCGTTGATTTGTCGTCCAAGTCACCCAGGCAGATGTGAGCTCGGAATTAAATCCTTTTGGATAGAAATTTCGCACCCACTAGCCAAGTTAACTACCTTGCTAGTTGAAGCTGTGAAATCCTTATTAACCGTTGGATCTGTGTCCCCACCAGATCAAGGGTGGACTCCAAATTTGGTAATTCATATTTGGATAGAAATTTCTCGCATGCTAGCTAGGTTAACTACCTTTCTAGTTGACACTGCAAAATCCTTGTGGGTTGTTGGATCTGTGTCCCCACTAGATCAACAGTGGACTCCAAACTTGATGAAACAGATTTCATTGGAATTTCGTGCACATGAAATGTTTGTTAAGTCACACTAGTTGAATCAGTGAAATCATTATGCACCGTCAATTTGTTTGATGGTTGATCCCAACCGTAAATATGTTCAAAAGTTACCCATTCTTTAACCCGTCTACCCTAGTTCGTCCCTATGCTCAATCATTCAATTTTCTTGCAAGAAATTGGTTGAGGCAGTTAATGCCTTGGGCAAAGCAAGGAATGGCAGTCGATTTCATAACTGAACAAGCATGCAGTTGCAGAAGTTGTGTTCTTGCTTCTGAAGCAAGTAAAACCATAAATTGTGTGCCCAATCTGTCTACCCGATTGTCATATGAAGGTTGTCATCATTCGGTTCATTCTACCATTCGATCACTCACGTATTGTTCACTCTTCAGAGTCACAGGGAAGGTCTCCGCTCGTGGTTGTGCAGTGTGGTTCACGGTTTGGAGTTGTTCAGTCCATCTACATTGTATTATAGAGTGGCATGCAATACACAGTGAAGCCTGTGTTGTCGTTTTTTCCCTGTGGTTTGTTGTGTTGTGCACCCTATTTTGGGTCAGAACTGTATGCAAGAATTAGGCGTGAAAGAGACGTAGAATGTGATTGATGAACCTAGTGTGGAACCTCACAATAAGATAGGAGTGGTTGGTGAATCTACTCTACACATCCTAAAGAGTACTGGAAGGGAAGGTGTATCCCGAGGGACTGTGGAGAAGAGAAGGGGACACTTCCTTTTGAAGGTGTCCTTAACTCTGTGGATTAGCTCACTAGCTTATCATTTTTGCATGTCCATTTCCTTAGTAGCCTATGAAATCCAAAGGATATTGGCTTGGATGACAGCCTGTGAAACCCTATTGTATATTGGCTTGGTTGGGCATCCTGTGAAACCCAATTGTATGTTGTCTTGGTTGAGCAGTCTGTGAAACCCAACTAGTAGTTGGCTTGACTGTGTCTTGTTGTTCTTTGGTCCATATGTGTAATCCTTAGCTGGAAAACCTGTGAAACCAAACTGTGAAAGACGGCTTGGCTGAGTAGCCTGTGAAACCTAACAGTGTTTTGGCTTGTTTCCTAGACAGTCTGATAAACCCAACTGTGAGATGGATTCGATGTGTAGCCTGTGAAACCCATATATTGGCTTGATTGTGTGTTACGAATTCTGTCTATGTGTAAGTCTATTGTTCCCTAGTTCATTGTGGAAATCATGCCTAGCTCAGGGGTGGCACTGGTGTTGAGAGATTATTGAACACACTGGCCTATGGTTGGGTGGAACGTTGTAGCGACATAGCTAGTTGTGGGACAGCTTAATCATCAAGATAAGTATCTTTGTTATGCTTGTTTATTCCATGTATTTGCTTATGAGTTATTATGATCATGTTGAATGCTTATTGATGGTTAAGCAGAAGTTTACTTTTGTTATGTTTTCCTGCATTTTACTTATGTATATGCCTCGTGTTTTTGCAATGCATCTGCCTAAGTTCATGGACGATAGAAGATTGTTACAGAGTCAGGAAGCAGCTGACTTAGTGTTTCCGCCCCTTGGAATCCACCTGAGGGAGGCAAAAGGTGGAAACCAGAAAAGGGAAAGTTGAACAAGGAATAATTGTTGTGTTTCTGCACCCCGGGATCTACCTACAAAAGGCGGAAGGCAGAAGGAGAAAAAGGAAATTGAAAACAAGGAAGAAAGTGTGTTTTCCGATTTCAGAAGTCTGAGGTCGGAAAGCGGAAGTTGGAAGTGCAGAAAAGGTTAATTTCGTTTATTGTTTTCCTGATTTCTGAGTTCCGCGGCGGAAGGTGGAAGGCGGAAAGAGGATAAAGGATTCTGTCGTTTGTTGTTTTTCCGATTTTCAAGTTCCGCAACGAAAGGAGAAAGTACAAAAGTCGAAAGGCGAAAAGGGGATATATTATTTTCATCATTTGTTATGTTTTCGATTTCAGAGTTCTGAGGTCAGAAGGGCAGAAAGAGGAAGGCAGAAGGAGGAAGGCAGAAGAGTCCTTAAGTATTTTCATCATTTGTTATGTTTTCAATTTTTGAGGGTCGGAAGGGCAGAAAGGAGAAGGAAAAAAAGAGCCGTTAAATGTTTTTGTCACTCATTATGTTTCTAATTTTCGTGGTCGAAAGGGCATAAATTGGAAGTGCAGAAGGTGGAAGATAGAAGGATGACAATTCACTTTGTTGATCCTTTGATTTTTCAACTTCCGAGTTTCAACGTCGAAAAGGCAGAAAGTGGAAGTGCAGATGGCGAAAGGCAGAGTGTGGAGAGGACAGGTTAAATATGGAAAAGGTGTTTCCGGTCACAGAAGGGATCTGTAAAGGGCGGAACAAATGTTACAGTGGGTTATAAGCCTGAGAATGAAGGTTGAATTATGTGTTAACATCCACGCCCTGTGTTTCGAAGGAGAACAAGGTTTCTTGAAGTAAAAAAATTAATTTATCTGCATTATGGGGCATGGGGACGTTACAGATTGGTATCAAAGCTAATGGTTGCAACATTGGGCCTGGATGGGCCAGGTGACAGTAAGTAAATGGTTTTAATTCTGAAATTGTTGGGCAACTAACAAATGATGTTCTTAATACATTTTTCAGATTCATAGTGCAGATTGAAAAAGTGGTTTTTTGGCTCAGCCATGAGAACCTTCGACATGTATGATGCACAAAATCCCTATGAGCATGAGGAAGATGCATTAGAGGAAATTTCAACTCAAAATGGGCCTCCAAAAAAAAAATAATAATAATAGTTAAAATAATAAAATAATATTTATTAATTTTGGAGGATTAAAAGCAAAAAATTACTTTTTTGTTTGTACTTTCGACATATCTCCCGTGTTTTTACTCAACTTTTGATCTAGAGATCTTGTTGGATGCATAATTTAATTCCGCATCCAACGGGCTCTCCTGATCGAAATTTGAGTAAAACACGGGGGTTAATTCCGCATCCAACGAGCTCTCCTGATCGAAATTTGAGTAAAACACGGGGAGATATGTCGAAAATACAAACCAAAAAAGTAGTTTTTTAATGATATTTATCCCCAAATTTATATTAAAAAATGTTTAAGACCTATACGGTATTTCAAATTTAAATAAATTTCATTGCTAACACATGATGACATGGAATTTGATTTAAAGTTAAAAGGCCCATTTTGAGTTGAAATTTCCTCTAATGTTATGGGAGAAAATGTCTGAGTTGGAAATGCTGAGATAGAGTCTAATGGGAGAATATTTCAAGATACTCCCCCAGATATTGCAGCCACCATGCGAAGCCTGATTAAAGCTTGGAAGAGAAGAATCAGTTGAATGCAACCATGCTACAAATTTTGGCATACATCCAAAGGCAGATGAGCTTTGGGCGTCATACAGTAAAACCAGAACGTAGTAAGAGAAATGCTAGAAGGAGAAAGAGATCTTCTAGTGAATCATCTAACTCTGAAGGATCCATTGGGTTTCGAGCTCTTCATCTCATAGATAAAAGAGAAAGAGGCGCTACAGAAACAGCTCACGCGACAAGTTCAAAAAGGCAATACCTCCTACCTTTAACGGTGAGATAAAGACTGGTCAAGAAGCTGAAGCTTGGATTCTTGGGATGAAGAAATATTTCAAAGTCCAAGACTATTCAGGAAATATGAAGGCTCGGGTAGCCATCTTCAACCTGAATGGAAGAGCATCCATATGGTGGGAGCACGTCACGAAGGTAAAGAAAATCAATGACAGAAATATCATGTGGAAATAGTTCAAGAAGTATTTCAAGCAGAAGTACCTCTCTAATAGGTCCTATGATGACAAGATAAAGGAATTCCATGAACTGAAATTGGGACAGCAGACCATGGAAGAGTATGCAAACAGGTTCTTGGAGCTGTTGAGGTATGTCAGATACATCATGTTGGCCTCTTTCCCTACTCATGCAAGCCAGGTTCAACAACAACACAATACCAACAAAACACCCAAAGACATCGGCCCAACGGAGCAAGCTCAGTCGACAACACCCATGAGGCAGGCGCAATCTCACCCAAGATATCTTAATGTGTAACTGCCAGAACCATGTTTCCGCATTTGGTGAGGGATAACAGTCCCTTGGTGTGTGGGAAAGGCACTTGACAGAGTTAGAAGGATGGAGTCTTTTACTACTCGAAAGTGGTGCAACAGTGCGACACAGCCAGCATGCGACACAACCTTGTCCTCGTCAATCTTAACAACTGGTGCAACTATGTGATGCAACTGATTCCTTGAATGTAAATGACAGCGATTGGACTGAATTATAATATTAATAGTATTTTATCATGAATTAATACCAAGTGCTCGACGATGCTTTAACCATTCACTCATCTACTACTGTGGATCAGACGTATTGCAACATTCATTCACACAATAACTATAAATAATGCAATATAATCAAACATTCAACATTAACCATTAAACATTCAACCATTCACATTCAACATTCATCAACACAGGGAATAACGTGGAAACCCATCTAGATAAAAACCACCAAGTTGCTCTTCATCTAACATGAGAAATATATGGAACCTTATAGTTTGCAACTTACAGACTATTTTAAGATATGTTTATTTGGCTCAAACTCTTCTTGCTCTCATGCTCTCTGGGTGTTATGCTTCTCTTCTACTCCTACTAATCCACACACGACCTGGATCCTCTACTATACTATATGCGCACTTAGCTACAGATTGACTCTTACAAAATGGTCTGCGCACTCAACTGTAGATCTGCAGCTCAACAACCTACTACTATCATACTCCTCTCTGATCTTAATCTAGTAGAAACCAATACTAACTGACTGAACCCTTATATAGAGCGGGTTCCTCCTACTTATAGATTTTACAAGACCATGCAGGGTCGGCTGAGTATAGATCAGTTATTACAATCATAAATAGCCACAAAATATCTTCTATTACATTAATGACATGCCATACCAGCCGCAAAATATCCTTTATTACATTAATCGCAGGCCATAACTATCTGTAGAAACGTCTTTCAGTCTGCCTGTACAGGGCATAACTAGCCACAAAATATGACCTTTAGCATTCTTCCGACTCGAGCTCATGCAGTCCTTCTTAACATTTTGCCTTTCAGCCTTAACTCTTCTACCTACCAATGTCCCATTGACTTTGGGTCTTCTTTTCCTCGTCGTAGCTTTCTCTTTTTTGCGCTTGTTTTTCCTCCTTCGTGTGCCTTATTTTCCTTTTGCGCTTGTGCTTCGGTTTCTTCCTTTGGCTCTTTCCTAGCCCAACATGCCCCCAACCCTCACATGTGGCTCATCCCAAGCCACTAAGAAAAATTTAAGCCTCTGGGAAAATTTAAGTATCTGGCGCAGGTTGCGCCACAGGACCCACCTTGTCCTGAAATTCCTTCAAAATTTGTTGCACTCAGGCAACTTCCTCGCGAACCTCTTCATCTTGTTTGGCCAATTGTTCCACACGGTCGAAACTAATATGTTCCCACAGTCTCTCTTCCAACAACTAAGTGATAAGTTGGAGATTTTGCTGTACATGCTGAATAAGCCATGTAACTTGTTATGCTTCCCAATGGTGCGTTGCAACTTCGTTGTTCCTTTTCTACTCTTGGTCGTAGAGGGTTTTTACTTCATGTTTTAGTTTCTTTACCTCTGTGACCTTTGTGATCCTTTCTTTGATTGATAGCTTCTTCATGTGTGCCTTTACCACGGTGATCTTCACATATGTTTTCCACGCATCTTCCTTGATCTTCTACATGGTCTCATCCTCCAAAAGCAATTCCCACATCACAGAAATGAATTCAACTGCATAAGTGTAGAGTTTTTCTCCTTGCCTTATCCTCTCAATAGCTTCAGACGTTGTTTTCCTGCGCTCTTCAAGCACCTTAGAAGGTGTGCTTGGTATCTGTTGCGCTTTCATCTCCTCGAACTGTCTTCTTAGGTCTGTAGCAATCTGGGACATGCATGCTAACTTAGCTGCCACATAAACATATTCTTGGCCTTCTTCCAAGCGAAACTCTACGAAGGCTTCCTTGATGGCTTTAGCAAGTGTAAGCCTACTCTGTTCTCGCACCTCAATTTCCTGCTCTTTTTCTCGAATGAGGGTCTTGCGACTCTTTTCCTTCCTTTTCTTCTTGGTAGCCTGATAGGCCAGAGCATTCTCCCGAATCCTTATTTCAGTTGCAGTCGCATGTTGAACCGCATATACCTCGGCCAACGCGATTTTGGAGAAATCAAGAGATAATGTCCCAAATTCATGGACAATAGTGTCAAACTCGGGTGTCCCCGTGTCCATTTCTTGTGCATGGACATCTACCTTCACCGACGACAAGAGTATCGGTGTTACTAGCGTGTCATTAGGATCCATGCCATAGGTCTCAATCTTGACTGCACTTTTAACGTAATTGATAGCCTCAATTAGCATATTGATGTGTTCCACTATCTTTTCAGTCAGGCGTAGCTGCTTTTTACTTAATCCCTTCAGACTAGAATTTGCAACCTCTATGATTGCTTCAGAAAGCAAGCTTATGTCCTCCTTGACTAAAGTGACAGTGTTAGCCATCTTGTCAGCTTTGCACTTCTTGTGTCACGACTGAGTCTACTCTGTGTCATGCGCCTCTTCCGGGCCTTCTCCCAAGTCTGCACATCCTCATCAATAGGTGTGTGTGTTGGCTGCTATGGGCAGACCCGGGTTTACTATATTCAACCAACAACACCCCTAGATCACTGGCCCTTTCGGCGACAGACCACAAAGCGGCTTGAAGTCTCACCCGAAGTGACTCTAATGGGTTGGCCAAGGACTCAAGTGTCTTGGACCGAGTTCTGTGGCAATCCCACTGGTGGCTCGCAGCTCCCCTAGCTGTGGTCTCTCCTCTGCGCGTCGCGCGATCTCCTACTCGCGTCGTGCGATTTCCTCATCTCGCAGCTCTCCTAGCTGCAGGATATTCCTTTATACCACCGCGTGATCCTTTCCTGCGGCGCACACTTCCTCCCTCCCGCAATATCTCCAACCTTATCGCATCGTCGCGCACGGTGCGACACGCAACTCCCGCCCAACGCTAAGTCCTTCACCTGCGGTATCGTGCACCGCAGCTTCTCTACCGGTGCGATATCACCTCTCCGTGATATCCTACCTCCGCGGTTTAGCGCACTTAGCGTTGCTTGTGTCGACGTGCAAGACTTAACATACAAGGCTATTCGATACAACAATAGAGACTGTTGTACGCAATGCATAAATGAACCATAGACAGCCTGCCAAGGTGTTAACCTATTTATATATCCTTCTATATTGCAGTGAACTGATTAACACATTCATTCATTAACTGTAAGCAAAGTCCATGAACTGACTGAGACATGCATAAGTAAACATAACACATAAACCAATCACATAACATTGATTTTAACGTGGTTCACCTCTAGGATGGAAGTTACGTCCATAGAACTGTGTTTTTATTATAGCTCAAGGGAAGGTAAAACACAGTTCTGCTGCACCGCATATGCAGCTTAAGATCTTCTCTCTTAGATCTCTTTTCTCTCTATATTGCTCTCCTACAATATACTCTTCCCTCTCTGTCGATCCCTGCGGATCTTTACATATATGTCCTATAAGCCAGCTACTGGTTACCATAAGATTGCTACTGCTAATAACAGAACCAGAGCTAGGCTTTTACAACAGTCTAATAATCTGCAAAACGCTACCAACAAAATGACTAGCTATTTCTTCAACCCGCCAACCAACTAACCAACCCTTTTACAATACAAAATACATTCGTATATAGGCAGCCCGAAGGTCGTGCCATTACAACACTGTGGGCCTGTCCCAACAGTAACCCAAAACCTAACTTAGTGACAGTCGGCCATATCTATACTTGAGGTAGCCGCTTTCCGTCACACCACAGCTCTCTGCAGTCTTCCATGCTTCCCGGCACTGATCATGGGTACTATGCACCGCTTCGCTTTTCTGTCCTTCACCTTCAATGCTTCAGCCTCGTTGCTCCTTCTCCTTTATGAGGGTCGCTGAGCCCTCCTGTATTCCGCCGCTGCCTTCAATGCAGTGGTTGAGCTCTCTCTTCTCAGCCGCTCAGATACCGTTTCCTTCTTGAATTTTCTATCTTAAAAGTCATGGTTCTGGCTCTGCTCTCCAGCTGGAAACGTGCTACGGCGTCGTAGCTCTATCTTAACTTCTTTCCGCCAAAACTAGCAGCTTCTTCTGTAGCTGCGGGACCCTGCTCCAACAGTGTGTTTGGAGTCATCGTTATCAGAGTTGCGGTTACTGTCATCATCGTCGAAACTAAATGACTGATTGTCTTTCCCATCGCCACCATCGTTGCCTTTTCCATCATCCTACTCATTTCCTTGACCATTCCCTTAGCCATTCTCCTGGTTGTTTGCTTGGTCGCTTCCTCCCTGGTTTCCTCCCTGGTCCATCTATACATCGACCGGGACGCCCCATTCCGCGGGCCACTCCTAGATGGTCGTTTCTGCATCTGCATCAGTGATCATGAACCATGTCAGTGGTGCTTTTTTGGGGGGGGTCCTTTCATGGTTCCAAGATAATGTTGTGGACACCAGCCTGGAAAATTATGAAAGATGAGTATTTCTGCACTATCGTGGCTCTTACTCTATTTTGTTTATGCAATGCCTCATCGTGTAGAAAGAGCTCTATGTTATTGTCTTTCTACTGGATCATGTCGTCCCTATCCTCCTAAAAGTTCTGATACTTTGCGCCAAGGAAAAGCACTGGGACATCCAGCGGCTGATAATCGGGTGGGTTCGACCAAACAATGAAAGAAATTAAAATGAGCAACCTGGAGTAGTGGAATTTGGCCTTACCCTCCTCTTGCACCTGCTCAACATCCCCAATAGCTCATTCAATAGGCATTGTGGCCAATTGAATATCACCCCCATTGTGCACTACTCCGAGAGTTCCACCACCCTGGTGGCACATTCAGTGGGCTGCATTTTACGCAGCATCTTGCAAGATAGGATTTTCGCAGTGAACCTCACTATGTTGTTAGTAATAGAGGAAATTAGAAATCCTCTATTCACGCACTGAAGATCATACTTGTCCTTGATCTTCGTCGTGTCTCTGTTTTGGTGCAGATATGGTGCAGGTTCGTGCCCTTGCTTTGACATACCTGCTATCGACGAGATGAGCTCGACGTCGACAAGGTAGGGTCGAATGAGCCATAAATACCCTTGATGGAAATAGATGAGGAGTTGTTTCACATACGTGCTCACCTGCTTGCTTCAACCAAAGTGCGGCATGATCAGTAAGTTAAGCAATCCTGCGTTTTCAATTCCTCGAGCCCATTGCACTAGAACTACCAACTATGGCTCAAGAGGGATGACCGACATCATGATCATGTAATTATTTCTCTCCAGGTCTACCTGGTTCCTGGTGTCAGTATCTTCAAACTGCAACTTCTGCAGTTTCAGGATTATGTCCATCAACAACGGCACTCCTACAGGGATCTGGGGTACGACCAAGGTCGAGTGTGATTTCATCGAAAGTTTAACTTCAAGAGCCTCTGCTCACCTTGGCCAGACATACGGTGGTAGCATGTTCCACTCTTCTATGATGCCATCTGCATATCTTCATGGCTGCGAAGGTGGTGCATCCTCAGCAGGGATTTCCTAAGTGGATTTAGCCTTACGCTTCTTTGATATCTTCCACCTCGATGATTCTGGAACCTCGCAATATTAGGCAAGCCTTCATATGTGGGTAACTCCCTCAACTGATTTTCCACCCATCGCACAATTCTTGTAACTCTAGCACGTCGCCTTATAGAGACTTCATGCAGTCGGTTTTTCTAATTCTCTAAGGCCTCGCCTGACTCTGATGTGCAGGAACTAGCACTTCTCCAGCTCAGGTTCCCATCCACTCTAGGATTGATGTGATCATATTTTGAGGTAGTGACATTGTAGATTTGGTCGAGATAATCACCCTGTCCCTCGATGTAGACAGGTTCAACGTATATTTGTCCCTCCAATGGATCAATGGGTGACACTACCCTCATCTCATCATCCTCGAATGAGAGGATCCTTTTCTTAAAATTTATAATGGTCTGATTATATATGGCCCAATATATCCCTAGAAGCATGGGATATGGGTTTGTGTCTTCGACAATGTTGATAACTTCAAAGTCTGCAAATGTGTGTAGCCCCTCGATGTCGACAGGGACTCGACTCAACCTACCAATCGGTAGGACCTTTTCCTGATTTGCAAGCCTCAACTGGACAGGACACCAGTCCAGGCGCAGCTTTCCCATGCTCTCCCAAGTCTATCGTGTCAGAATATTGAAGTCCGACCCTAGATCTAGAATGATGTAGTCCATGTCGTAGTCCCCTATCTGCGCAGTCATTCTCAACTCACGCCTAATTTTGAATTTCTTTTTAACCTGGTTAACTCTTTTTTCGGGTTGCGATGGGGTTTCTTCTATCAATGCTTGTAGTTTTGCAATAGCATATTTATCTTGCATTAGCGCTAATCAACTTGAAAGAAATGTCTTGAGCTTACTAACCTCTTTGGGAGCTTGTTTCTAGAATATCTGTTGAAATTTTTAAGGAATCTCCCTGGATTTAGCTGAGGTCAATGGTTGTTTTGGATCTACAAATTATGGTTGCACGTCCAAGAAAAATTGTTTCTATTCCTGAATGTTGAATGGTACTTTCTTCTGCTTCGCAGGTCGCACCTGCAGTCGTTCCTAGGGTATATTCTGATCGGCTCCAGTCGCAACACCTCCAATTTGATTGGCTCCAGTCGCAACACCTCCTCGTGTTAAAACAGCAACACTGGGTTCTCTTGGCTCAGCAACAATCATCTAAACATTCAAGTTAGGATTCATATATGGGTTCAGATTCTGCACAGAGTTAGGACCTGCGATGGTCCGAGTTTGCCACTTTGCAATCAACTAGGGAAACTGCTCCACATTATGGTCATGCGATTTACAATATGAACATGTCTTTACAGGTTCCTGGAAATATCTAGCATAATGGTGGCACTCTCGACAGGTATAGCATGTAACCTGACCTCTTCCTCTGACAAATACTCCTCCTCTACCTTTGAAGTTTCCACCCCCCTTCCCTGAGGGTGCGGATGTTGCAGCAGGTATTGATTCTGCTGGTATTGCGGCATATATTAATTATGTGGCAGATATTGATTCTGATAATGATTGGTTGGGAAATTCGGAGGCTAGTAGTGCACTGGTGCATATATAGCTTGAGCCTGCCCGTCATTCCTCATCAAGTAGGTGTCTACTGTCTTTTCTTTCAAGAGATGATATGCCCTACAATCCTTCTCATCATGCCCTACTGGCTTGCAAAATTTACAGAAAATGCTAACGGGGTCACTTACAATCTTCTACAAGTATAGGAAATCCTCATCACGATGCCCTCTAGTCTGGCATATTCGGCACCAGGGTATTCCATGAGTACTTAACAGATTAGGTGCACTTGATGAGATATAGTTTATGTACAACGGACAATTATCCTTGGTGTGTCCATCCATTCGACATCTTCTACACCACAATTCCTCACATGCTTATTTACCCTTCTTGATGTTCTGAAGCTGTACGGTCAGATTATCCAACTATGACTAAATCTGCATCATTCCTATGCCACCATCGTCGATTGGCGAGGAATCCAGCTTCATTGCTAGTTCTAGCACTTCTGTCTACGACACGATCTTCTGTTGCATCAATGGTCCTCAGATGTATGGTAATAGCGTACCAATAAACCACTCCTTATGTTGCACATCTGACATTTGGAAACTAACTTTAGCCATCAAAGTTTTAAACCACTGGTCGAAATCCCATATGGGTTCCACCGACAACTGCTTTATCTCCTTGATCTCAGTGATGCACTGCGGCTCCGATTTAGGTTTTCTGAACTCACAAATCATCGTGAGTCGGATCTCATCAAAGGTCTTCTGTGGGGTTCCGGCTGGTACTACGCAAAACTTCATGAAACAGTCCAGCGCGCGACCCCGCAAAGTTGTAATCATATGTGCTTTCTTTATGTCCGCATTGTGAACTTGGCAAACCATCCAAACAGCTTCACAGAGAAACCAATGTTGCTCTAGATCCTCTGCTCCATTCCCATTGAATGTGGGTAATCGAATATCTGCCCCAGCCATTAAGCTAGCGTCGGGGTTGTCTAACGAATGATTTAATGGAGGTGCACCCTCTTGCGCGCTAGTCGCAGTACTAGCACTATCAGTATTAACATATCTTTCAAGAGATGAGGCTCTAAACCTTACCTTTGGCAATACTCTGAGTGTAATGTAGTTGCATCCGAATCTTGGTATTTCTATAGACTCCTCTAGCTCTTTTGCTTCAGATATCGGCTAATAATCTTCCTCATCGTCACAAGACCCTTCGTCTAGCCGCGACTCAACTTAGTAGTCACTTTCTCTGAACAAACTAGGACTTGTCTTTCTCCTTTTTCCAAACTGAAATCTCCTTCCACTCCTTAGGAATCCAACTTCTGGTTCAAGTTATGTACTTCCTGGGAACATCTCAGTTCACCATTTCCCATTTTCTCTACAGATCATCTGCGATATATCCTTCCTACCAGATATGCGACTCAACTGCTCAACTGCAAAATGCCCTTCTCATATACAAGCATATTTATCTAGGTTCTTATAGACAACAAGTACCTTCTTCGGGGTCCTTGGAAAAAAAATATTTTGGATTCACTATATGAGGTTATCATCTCTACTACAAACTCAATAATATACCCTTGTAAAATATTGTCGACCCAAAAATCAACAGCTCTAGAAATGGGGTTACATACATTGGTTATCTCGTGAATCAGTTGAGCATTCCACTCAACCGCTTCTCTTCTTTGTAAATTTTCCTGCCCATTTACCAATATTGACAACCACTCATGCAGCACAATAGGAAACTCTTCAAAGAATATCTCGTGAATATCAGAGTATATGTACCAGTCTAACTAGTTTTCTGCGCTCAACCGCGACCTTGCGCTTTCTTTTCACGTAAATTCCAACGTCTTAGACTCTAGGCAATCCTCTATTTCATCCTTTGTAAGATGCCACAACATCTCCCTCGATTCAAATGATTAAGGGTCCCGACAACGCAACCATTTGTTGGCCTCTTTCCCTACTCGCGTGACCCAAGTTCAACAACAACACAATACCAACAAAACACCCAAAGACATCAATCCGACGGAGCAAGCTCAGTCGAAAACACCCACGAGGCAGGCGCAGTCTCACCCGAGATATCTTAATGTGTAACTGCCAGAACCATGTTTTTGCAGTTGGTGAGGGATAACAGTCCCTTGGCGCACAGCCAAGTCCCTCGACAGAGTTGGAAGGATGGAGTCTTTTACTACTCGACGGTGGTGTAATAGTGCGACACAACCTTGTCCTCGTCAATCTTAAAAACTGGTGCAACTATGTGATGCAACTGATTTCTTGAACATAAATGACAGCG
The DNA here is from genome assembly GCA_001517045.1 of Pseudotsuga menziesii. Classification (NCBI taxonomy): domain Eukaryota; kingdom Viridiplantae; phylum Streptophyta; class Pinopsida; order Pinales; family Pinaceae; genus Pseudotsuga; species Pseudotsuga menziesii. The sequence continues at coordinate 41,429 of LPNX010999198.1, forward strand.
ATGCGACTGACTTATAATCTTAATAGTTATTTATCATGAATTAATACCAAGTGCTCGACGATGCTTTAACCATTCATTCATTTACTACTGTGTATCAGTACTGCGACATTCATTCACACAATAACTATAAATAATGCAAGATAATCAAACATTCGACATTGACCGTTAAACATTCAACATTGATCAACATAGGGAATAACATGGAAACCCATCTGGGTAAAAACCACCAAGGTGGTCTTCATCTAGCATGAGGAATATATGGCACCTTGCAGTCTGTGACTTATAGACTATTTTAAGATATGTCTATTTGGCTCAAACTCTTCTTGCTCCCATGCTCTCTGGGTGTTATGCTTCTCTTCTACTTCTACTGATCCACACACAGCCTGGATCGACTCCTCTACTCTACTATCTGTGCACTCAACTGCAGATTGACTCTTACAAAACGTTATGCACACTCAGCTACAGATTCGCGGCTCAACAGCCTACTACTATCAGATTCCTCTATGATCTTAGCTTAGTAGCAACGAATACTAACTGACTGAACCCTTATATAGAGCGGGTTCCTCCCATTTATAGCTTTTACAAGACCGCGCAGGGTCGACTGAGTACGGATCAGTTATTACAGTCATAAATAGCCACAAAATATCTTCTATTACATTAATGAAAGTCCATATTGACCGCAAAACGTCCTGAATTACATTAATCACGGGCCATAACTAGCCACAGAAACGAATTTCAATATGCCTGTATAGGTCATAAATAGCCGCAAAATATGACCTTTAGCCTTCCTCCAACTCGAGCTCCTACAATCCTTCTTGACTTGTCACCTTTCATCCTTAACTCTTCTACCTACCAATGTCCCACCAAATCTGGGTCTTCTTTTCCTCATCGCACTAATCTGCGGCGTAGCTTTCTCTTTTCTGCGCTTTTTTTTCCTCCTTCGTGCGCCTTCTTTTCCTTTTGCGCTTGCACTTCGGTTTCTTCCTTTGGCTCTTTCCTAGCCCAACACATCAAGGATGATAAAGTAAAAATCTAGCATTTTCTGAGTGGGATACCTTAGTCTTACAAAGACAGAATTGATTTTAATGAACCTAGAACTCTAGAAGAAGCAATAAGGAAAGCTAAGTATTGTTATGAGCAAAGCAAGGGAAAACCTGATATCCATAAGGCATGAAAGAATAAGAAGAATGAAAAGTTTGACTGAAGGAAGAAAGGTTTCAAACCTTCTCACTTCAGAAATCAGTAGAGGCAGCCATCACAAGTTGTGAATCAGCCAGCTAGACCGATGGGAGACAGGCCAAGAGATCCAAAAGAGATCAGAGAACTGCTCCAATGTTGGAAATGTGGAGGACCCCACATGTGCAAGAATTTTCCACTTGAGAATGGGTATGTGAGGCAAGCTCACAACATTCAAGAAGTAGAAACTGTGGGTCAGGTAGCAAGGACTATCCCTATGATTTATGCAGCACTGGAGGACCTCTACGCAGATCATCAGTCAATTGTGGTTGAAGTTGAAGGTAAGATTGTTGAGCAATCTGTTTCTATTTTGACTAACCCTGGATATACTCACAGTTATATTACTCCTAGAGTTGTTGAGATTTGTACTTTTAAGAAGTTAAAGCATAACAAATCATGGCTAGTTCAGCTAGCCATTGAGACTAAGAGAAAGGTTAGTGAAGTGGTAGAGAAATTTCCATTGGTTATGGATGGATTGGTCACTTATGCATATCTAAATGTTCTACCACTTGGTTCATATGATATTCTCATTGGAATGGACTGGTTCAAATTAAGCTTGACTGTTATAATAAGACTTTTGAATGCATGGATGAATAAGGAACCCAAATGGTTGTAAGAGGCATTACAAAGGTGATATCTCTTAGGAAGATTTCATCAATGCAACTGAAGAAGTTATGTAGGAAAGGTTGTCGGTTGAATGCATCCCATGTGTTGGAGGCAACAGAGAATGAAACTCCTAGGTTGGAGGACTTTCATATATTGCAAGAATTCAGGGATTTTTTTCTTCATGAAATTCTGGGACTTCCTCCAAAGAGTGACATTGATTTTACAATTGAACTTGTGTCGGGAGTAGAACCAGTGTCTATGACACCCTACAATATGAGTACACCATAAATTCTAGAGCTAAAGATGTAGTTGCAAGAGTTGTTGGAGAAGAAGTATATCATGCCAAGTGTGTCCCCCTGGGGAGCACTGGTCCTGTTTGTGAAAAATAAAGATGGTACACTCAAGTTGTCCATTGATTACAGATAGCTTAACAAAGTCACTGTGAAGAATAAATACCCTTTGCCTAGGATTTATGACCTCTTTGATCAAATGAGAGGAGAAAAGGTATTTTCCAAGATTGAATTAAGGTCTGGTTACCATCAGGTATGAATCAAGGATGAAGATATTCATAAGACAACCTTCAAAACAAGGTATGGACATTATGAGTTTGTAGCGGTACCATTTGGTCTCACAAATGCGCCAGCTACATTTATGTGTCTCATGAATAGTGTCTTTAGGAAGTGTTTGGACAATTTTGTTCTTGGCTTCCTGAAAACATTCTTATTTATTCTAAGAATGAGGAAGAACATCTAATATTGACTTTGAAATTGATAAGGGAGCATAAGTTGTATGCAACACTGAGCATATATGACTTCTATAAAGATAGGATCCATTTTTTAGGTAACATTATCTCGGATGAGGGAATATCTGTAGATCCTGAAAAGATTGAAGCCATTATGAATTGGCCTACTCCAAGAAATGTGATAGATCTAATATCTTTTATGGGACTTGCAGGATACTACAAGAGATTCATTGAAGGATTCTCCAATGTTGCACATGCAGTCACTTCTTTGCAAAAGAAGGGGATAAAGTTTGAATGGACACCAAGGTGTGAAAAAAGCTTCCAGCAATTGAAGAATCTTGTCACAAGTACACTAGTCTTGAATATTGCAGACCCAAAAAAATATTTTGTGGTGTGTATTGATGCATGTGGTCAAGGACTTGGAGGATTTCTTATGCAAGACAACCACGTGGTATGCTATGAGTCAAGAAATTTGAAGGATCGTGAGAAGAACTATGCCATTCATGATTTAGAACTCGAAGCCTTAGTACATGCTCTCAAGATGTGGAGGAATTACTTAATGGGCAAAATATTTGAGTAAAGGACTGTGGTCTGAAATATTTGTTTGATCAGCCAGGTTTGAATGCTAGGCAAGCTAGATGGTTGGAGTTTTTGTGTGAGTTTGATTTTAACAAAAACATAAAAGGAAAGGAAAATAAAGTGGCTAATGCACTCAGTAGGAAGGTGCATGAAATGCATGTGGCATCTCTCAATATTTTCCAATCAAATTTGAGATAGAATATTGTTAATCATGTTGTAACTTATTGAAGATGAAATGTATGTGCAGATCAAGGACAAACTGTAGCAGCAAAGTATTGAGAAGAGGTATGAGGGATATAAATTGGAAGAAGATGGAATTCTTACTTATAAAAACAAAATTTATATTCCAAATGTAGCAGACTTGAGGAGAATTGTTATGTATGAGATCCATGAAGCTCCATATTCTGGTCACCCGGGATATCAGAAGACAATTGCTACAGCCAAAAAGCAGTACTTTTTTCCAGGAATGAAAAAGGGCATGGATGAATATATTTCAAAGTGCATGAAATGTCAACAGGTGAAGGTTGAGCAACAACACCCAGTAGGTTTGTTGCATCCTTTTCCAGTTCTAGAATGGAAATGGGAAGTTGTTTCCATGGATTTTATTACAGGATTGCCAATGACTTGGAGGCAACATGATTCCATCATGGTTGTGGTAGACAAGTTGACAAAGGCAGCGCATTTTATACCAGTTAATTCCACACATAAGACTGATGCCATTGCAAAAATATTCATGAAGGAGATTTTCAGATTGCATGGATTGCCTAAGGCAATAGTTTCTAACAGGGATCCCAAGTTCTCTTCCAATTTTTGGAAGCGTCTATTTGCAGGTTTGGGTAAAAAGTTGAACTTCAGCACTGCCTACCATCCTCAGACTGATGGTCAGGCATAGAGAGTGAATCAAGTGCTTGAAGACATGCTTCACGTGTATGTGATGGACAAACCATCCAAGTGGGAGGATTATTTTTACTTGGTAGAATCTGCCTATAATAATGGATAGCAAGCATCCTTGGGTATGATTCCATATGAAGCTTTGTATGGAAGAAGGTGTAGGACACCAGTGACATGGGATAATCTAGTAAGCAGGACTTTGCTTGGTCCATATTTTCTCAAGGAAATGGAGCAAGAGGTTGCAAAGATCAGGAAAAACCTGAAAGCAGCCCAGGACAGACAGAAGAGTTATGCAGACAAGAACAGGGTGCATAGAAAGTTCAGTGTTGGGGATCATGTTTACCTCATAGTGAGGGCAATGAAGAGTTCATTAAATCTTGGAAGTTGTGCCAAGCTATCACCTAGATATTGTGGGTCGTTTGAAGTGCTTGAAAGAAGAGGGCCAGTTGCATATAGACTTGAATTGTCTGCTAGCACTAGAGCTCATAATGTTTTTCATGTTTCTTTGCTTAATAAATATGTACATGATCATAACCATGTGATAAATTAGGATGTGATTCAAGTGGAACCGGAGGGAGAGTTTCAAACCGAGCCATTTTGCATCCTCGACAGGAAGGTCACCATGCTCCAGAATCAAGCCATAGGACAGGTAAAGGTGCAATGGGAGCGCTACAGTCCTGAGGAGGCTACTTGGGAGCTAGACGATGCAACATGATTGGCACATCCATTTTTGTTCAATTTTGTAGAGCACTGATATGGTGCCAGTGTAGCATTTTTGTTCAATTTTGTAAAGCACTGAAGGCAGTGTTGTCGTAAGGGGGAGGGGAATGTGACACCCCGGTTTTGACCCCATGGTATTAATATTTTACATGATGTATGTATTGTATTTGAATCATGGAAAGGATCCCAAGGCCAAGGACCTGCCATTGATTGATGCTTTGTGGATAGGTGATCAAGGTTGATACCAATGGTTTTGGTGCTAAGTCAAGCACGAAGCATTTTGAATATCATGTAAATATACAATTTAATAAAATACCACAGCTAGCTAATGGACTGCAATGTGAAAGTGATGGGGGCATGATTTCACAGAGGAACAGAGAGGGATTAATCCAACAGATGCCAAGTGAGTGATTGTGGGTTCAATCCTCACAAAACCTAGTCTAATCAACAAAGAATCCTTCGTTGATTTGTCATCCAAGTCACCCAAGAGGACACGAGCTCGGAATTAAATCCTTTTGGATAGAAATTCCATGCTCGCTAGTTGAGTTAACTACCTTGCTAGTTGACGATGTGAAATCCTTGTTGACCGTCGGATCTGTGTCTCCACCAGATCAACGGTGGACTCCAAATTTGGTAAAGCATATTTGGATAGAAATTCCACGCACGCTAGCTGGGTTAACTACCTTGCTAGTTGACTTTGTGAAATCCTTGTGGGCCGTTGGATCTGTGTCCCCACTAGATCAACGGTGGAATCCAAACTTGATGAAGCATATTTCATTGTAATTTTGTGCACATGAAAAGTTTGTTAAGTCGCACTAGTTGAATCAGTGAAATCGTTGTGTGTCGTTGATCTGTTTGATGGTCAATCCCAACCGTAGATCTGTTCAAAAGTTACCCCTTCTTTAACCCAAATACCCTAGTTCGTCCATGTGCTCGATCATTCAATTTTCTTGCAGGAAATTGCTTGAGGAAGTTAATGCCTTGGGCAGAGCAAGGCATGGCAGTCAATTTCGTGATTGAAAAATCCTGTAGTTGCAGAAGATGTATTCTTGCTTCTGAAGCAAGTAAAACCAAAAATTGTGTTCCTAGTTTTTCAACCTTGTTGTCATCTAAACATTGTGGTCATTCGATTCATTCTACCATTCGATCACTCACGCTTTTTTCACTCTTCAGAATCGCGGGGAAGGTCTTTGTTCGTGGTTTTGCAGTGTGGTTCAATGTTTGGAGTTGTTCATCCCATCTACATTGTGTTACAGAGTGGTCTACAATACAAAGTGAAGCATCTGTTGTTGTGTTTTCCATGTGGTTTGTTGAGTTGTGCACCCTGGTTTGGGTCTGAACTGTATGCAATAATTAGGAGTGGAAGAGACGTAGAATGTGCTTGATGAACCTAGTGTGGAAAATCACAAAAAGATAAGAGTGGCTGGTGAATCTGCTCTGCACATCTTGAAGAGCATTGGAAGGGAACGTGTATCCCAAGGGACTATGGAGCAGAGAAGGGGACGCTTCCTTGTGTTGGGTGTTTAGGCAATATGAATTCCAGGCCAGATAGATCTTGTGAAGGTGTCATTAACTCTATGGATGAGCTCACTAGCTTAGCAGTTCTTATTATCCACTACCTTAGCAACCTGTGAAACCCAAAGGAGATCGGCTTGGCCGATAGCCTGTGAAACCCAATTGCATATTGGCTTGGATGGGCATCCTATGAAACCCAATTTGATCTTGGCTTGGCTGAGTAGCCTGTGGAACCCAACTGGTAGTTGGCTTGACTGTGTCTTGTTGTTCTTTGAGCCATGTGTGTAATCCTAGGTTGGACATCCTGTGAAACCCAACTGTGAAAGATGGCTTGGATGGTAGCCTGTGAAACCCATCTGTTGGCTTGGATGGTCCTTAATGCAGATGTTGGCTTGACTGTGTACAGTCTGTGAAACCCAATTGTTTGTTGGCTTGACTATGTACAGTCTGTGAAACCCAATTGTTTGTTGGCTTGGTTGTGTAGCCTGTGAAACCCAACAGTGTTTTGGCTTGTTTCCCGGACAATCTGATAAACCCAACTGTGAGATGGTTTGATTGTGTATCATGTGAAACCCATGTGTTGTCTTGATTGTGTGTTACGAATTATGGCTATGTGTAAGTCTGTTGTTCCCTAGTTCCTTGTGGAAATCATGCCCAGCTCAGGGGTGGCAGTGGTGTTGAGAGATTAATGAACAAAATGGCCTATGGTTGGGTGGAACGTTACAGCAACATAGCTAGTTGCGGGACAACTTAATCATCAAGATAAGTATCTTTGTTATGCTAGTTTATGCCATGTATTTTCTTATTATTTATTATGATCATGTTGAATTCTTATTGATGGTTAAGTAGAATTTTAATTATGTTATGTTTTCCTGCATTTTACTTTTGTATATGCCTCGTGTTTTTGCGATTCATTTTCCTGAGTTCATGGAGGCTAGAAGCATGTTACAGATTCAGGAGGCAGCTGACTTAGTGTTTCTGACCCTTGGAATCCTCCTGAGGGAGGCGAAAGGAAGAAACTGGAAAAGGGAAAGTTGAATAGGGAAAAATTGTTGAGTTTCCACACCCCGGGATCCTCATGTGGAAGGTGGAAAGGGCAATTGAAAACAAGGCAGAAAGTGTGTTTTCCGATTTCCAAAGTCCAAGGTCGGAAAGCAGAAGTCGGAAGTGCAGAAAAGATGAAGGTCATTTGTTGTTTTCCTGATTTCTAAGTTCCGCAGCGAAAGACGGAAAGTGGATATAGGATCCCACCATTTGTGGTTTTTCCAATTTTGAGTTCTGCAGTGGAAGGCGGAAGTGAGAAGGTGAAAAGAGGATAAAGTATTTTCATCATTTGTTATGTTTTCAATTTCTGAGTACCGAGGTCGGAAGGGTGGAAAGCGAAAGGTGGAAGGCAAAAGAGTTGTTAAGTATTTCTGCCATTTGTTATGTTTCTGATTTCCTAGTTTCGAGGTCGGAAGGGCGGAAAGCATAAGGCAGAAGGCGGAAGGCAGAAGGCAGAAGAGCCGTTAAATGTTTTCATTGCCCATTATGTTTATGATTTATGATTTTTGAGGTCAGAAGGGCGGAGCAAAAGTGCAGAAGGCAGAAGGCGGAAGGCTGACAATTCACTTCGTCGAGCCTTTGAGTTTCCAACTTTCGAGTTCCAGGGTCGAAAAGGCGGAAAGCGGAAGTACAGAAGGTGGAAGGCAGAGTGCGGAAAGGACAGGTTTAGTGTGGAAAAGGTGTTTCCAGTCATAGAAGGGATCTGTCAAGGGCAGAACGACTGTTACAGTGGTTTCTAAGCCTAAGAATGAAAGTTGAAGTGTGTGTTAGTGTCCATTCCCTGTGTTTCGAAGGGGAACAAGGGTTCTTGAAGTAAAAATTTTAATTTATCCGCGTTATGGGGTATAGGCATGTTACAATAGATGTATACATTTGTGAAATATTACTCCATGCATTGGTAGGTGTGTCAACACCTCAAACTCTCAAGATTGTATTATAAATTAAGAAGCAAAGGGTCATAGCGTTAATCAATTCAAGTAGTACACATAACTTCGTTGATAAAAGATTAGCATAGTGCCTCAATTATTTTGTTTATATGGTGACAATTTTTAAGTATTGGTTGCTAATGGGGGGGTATTTGTTATGGATTGAAATTCCATAACATTAAACATAGTATGGTAAGCTATAATCTATCAATCTATATGTGTTCCATTCTCATTGGAGGAGTAGATGTTGTTCTAGGGATTCAATGGTTCAGAATCTCAGGTACAATTTACAAACTATAATGAATTATTCATGATATTTGAACTGGAAGGAAATCAACATGAACTTAAATGGTTAAAATATCCACCCTCTTATCATCTCATAGATTCATATAAAACTTCCTTAAAAGGGTTGTATTAGAGATAGAAATATTCCAAATGAATTAAAAAGTTATCTTGGAAAAGAATCACACAGTCTTTCAATATATTTGTAAAGGAATACCTCCATCTAGAAATCATAAACATAAAATTGAACTCATAACTGGAAGTACTCCTAATAAAATATTTTATAGATATCCATGTCAACAAAAGGGACTCTATTGAGAAAATGGTACAAGACATTATGGATACAGTTATCATTCAACTAAGTATGAGTTTATTTTCATCATTTGTAATGATGGTGAGAAGAAAAGGTATGCATGGTGTATGATTACAAAGATCTAAATGAAATCACCATCAAGGATAAATTCCTCATTCCAAATATTGATGATCTATTATATGAGTTTCATGGAGTGGCTTATTTCACAAAGTTAGATCTTAAATATGGAAACCATCAAACCAAATAAAGAGAAGAAAACATTTAGAAGACATGACATGCCTTTTGTATTAACTAATGCTCCTTCTATTTTTCAAATCCTTGTGAACAAAAGTTGTTGACCTCATCTTAGAAATTTTGTGTTGATTTTCTATGGTTATATACTTATTTATAAAAAAACATGGGAAGAACACATTAAACATGTGGATCAATTTCTATGAATTCTTGAGAACAATCAATTGTATCTAAACAAGCCGAAATGTGCTTTTGAGTTCAAACAAGAAGTAGAGTATTTGGGTCATATTGTTTCATGAGAAGGGGTCAAAGTGGACCCTCAAAAGATTCAATCCATCAAAAAATGGCCTATTCCTAATAAAATCAAGAGTCTTAGAGGATTTTTGGGTCTTATAGGATATTATAAGAAATTTGGTAAGAATGATGCATGCATTGTAGGCCCACTCATATCTGAGTCTCTTGAAGAAAAAAACATTTGTATGGAATGCAGAGGCTAACTTAGTATTCCCACTCCTAAAAGATCTTATGTCTTCTACACCAATATTGGCAACACCTGATTTAGTAAAACATTCATAGTCGAATATAATGCATATGGACAAGAAATGGGAGCAATATTGATGCAAGAAGGGAAACAAATAGATTTTTAAAGTTCCCATTGGGCATAGATTAGACGGTGAATGGGTGTAGTATCAAGGCATTCCTTGTGTAAAGTCACCAATTCAAAACTCCGTGGGTACTAGCTTACAAAAAAATAGCATTTGAAAGTTAAAAAATTAAAGGGAAAAGACAGTGAAATATACATATGAAAAAAAATGGTGGCACTATTTTCATACTATAAAAAAATGGCAACAATATTTCATTGGGAGGCATTTTAAAGTCAATGCAAGAGATCCTAAAGTACTTTTTGGGAAAAAGAGTATCATCAAAGAGAGACAAAATTGCGTAGCAAAAATGCAATGGTTTGATTTTGAAATAATCTACAAAAAATGAAAGGAAAATGTGGTAGCACGTGCCAAGTTCCATAATAGAAGGATTCTCCAACTTATATTCCATGGCATCTTTCATTCCTATGTGGTTGGAAGAATATTATAATGAATGTAAAGAATATAATAGTACTAGACATGAAATATAGTCTCTAAAAGAATGGAAGAGGTGTATGGAACATTGGGAGTATTCTTTCATACAAGGGTAGGATATTTCTATTTCCTCAATCAAAATTGAAAGAACAAATATTTAAGTTAATATCATAATTCTATGATGGCAAGACATTCAAGGTTTTTAAAAACATATCAAAGGATTTAAAAAAAATTGAGAAGGATTGAAGAAAGATATTCAAACATTTGCAAGATAATGTTAGGTGTGCCAAAGAAATAAAGGAGAGATAGTCAAGCCACCAAGGGTACTTCAACCTTTACACATTCCTAATAAAAAATAAGAAGATAAATTAATGGACTTCATTATAGGAGTACCAAAATTACAAGGTAATAATGTCATTTTTGTGGTTGTGGATAGGCTCACAAAATATACACATTCTTTTTTAATTCAAAGTACATATACTGCAAGCAAAGTGGTAGAAGTGTTCATGAAGGAAATTCATAGAATTCATGGATTCCTTATATAAATGTTTAATGACAAAGATTCAAAATTCATACGAAATTTTTGGAAAGAGTTGTAGAGGATAATGGGAATAACACTAGCTGTGAGTTCAACATATCATCAACAAATTATAGATGGCCTAATAGAAATTGTTGACGAATGTTTAGAGGGTTATCTTCATTGTTATTCTTTAGACAATAAATCTCAATGTGTCAAGTGACTTACTTAAGCATAATGGTGGTATGATTCAACTTATCACACATCTACTAAGATGTCTCCATTTGAAACTCTTTATGGTTATCCAACTCCTAGTATCACATCATTTTTGTAGGACCGTTCCAAAGTACAACAAATAGATGCACATATGGAAAAGACTAAAGAAACTTTACAAATCCTTAAAGAAAACCTTCAAATAACTAGAATGAGATGAAGCAACAAGCAAATCAACATCGAAGTGAAAGACAACTTGAGGAGGGTGATTAGGTATTTTTGAGACTACAACCTTATAAGCAGTCTACTCTCAAAAAGAAGAAGAATCTTAAATTATATCCAAAATTTTAAGGGCCCTACAAGATTCTTTGCAAGATTGGAGAGGTGGATTATAATTTAGATTCTCCTTATCCTCGTGTTCATAAGATTTTCTATGTCTCTTGCCTAAAAAGGGTTCTCAAACAAACTATGCCAATGCAAATGGAACTGCTAGAATTAAATGAAGAAGGGAAGTTGATTCTTGAATCAGAAAAATTTAGAAATCGACATTCTTTATCTCTTCGAAATAAAACTATTATGGAGTACCTAATCAAGTGGAATAATATGCCTCCAAAAAAAGTTGTTATGTGGGAAAACATGAAATTCATGAAGAAACACCCTCAATTACAAGCTTTGAGGTTAAATCTTTTATAAAGAGGACACCTATTTTAAGGCCCTAACCATCATCATTATTAGTATATTAGCTATCGTTAGGTTGGCTTAGTAGTATGTTACATTATTATCACTTCCTCTCCTTAATTTGTAATAATAGAGATTCATTTGTATAGTCATCTCATCTCATCTTGTGCATATGATACATTGTAAAAGGAGGTTGCCCCTCAAAGAGGCTTCTTATTCATCTCTTTATTTTATTCTCAAATCATTGTGTTACTCTTTCTTTCTATTTTTATGTTATTTTTGGATTCTGGTGTATAACCATAGATCTTTAAGTTAGACATTTTAAGTCCATTTACAAAGAACCAATATGGCAAAAATACTAAGTTTGATTTCCTTTTCCCCTAGATATGTTTCAAAGGAAAACAATGAAAAGCTCATGGAAGAGGTTTCTAAGGTGGAACTAAAATCAATGTTGGAATCTTTCCAAAAGGTTAAGACTCTAGGTCAAGATGGATGTGCTATTGAATTGTTTATTGATTTTTATGATATTTTTTTAGAAGGGTCTACTTCAAGAAAATGAGTGGTCGAGGTTTAGGAGCACTAAAATCTATTTTTATTGTTGTGATTCCCAAAAAGGACATGCCTAGTACATTATATGACTTAAGGGCAACATCTCTTTGTAATTTTGTATTCAAAATTATCTCTAAGGTGTTTGATCTATGAGTTGAGCATGTATTTTCTAATGCCAATTCACATGAGCAATTGGGTTTTTTAATAGGTAGATAGATCTTTGAGGCAATAGGTGCTTCTCATGAAGGCATACACACTCAATCAAGGCAAAACATTAGTTTGCAATGGTCTTAAAGTTGAATTTTTCAAAATCCTTTAGTTGTGTAAGTTGGTTATACTTAAGGTTGATGCCATTGTGGGTGGGTTTCAACATTTTAATGGTAAGAATGAGATGGATTATGAGATGCATTTCCTTTATATTTCATCAGTTCCCTTTGTTGCATTAATTGATGGCTTTGCTTTAAAAAAATTAAAACCATCAAGGGACCTTAGACAAGGTTCCCCTCTTATCCCATCTCTATTTCTCCTTGTAATAGAAGCACTAAGAGAATCAATTAATAAGGATAAGAGACTTGGTGTAATTTAAGGGGTGAGAGACTTGTGTAATTTAAGGGATGAAGATTGGTGGAAATTTATATATAACACATTCTTTATTTGTAGATGATATTTTTCTCTTTATGGATGGGAGCTTAAGGGATACAACCAAAGTGCAAGAAATTTTGAATAAGTATTGTCATGCTAAAAGGGATGGAAATTAAGGTGCACGAATCATCTTTGATTTTGGTCAAGAGTTGGAAGTTAGACACACAAAAAATTGTCATTTTCACTAATTTGAACTTTAATGAAGGTCTTAAATACTTAGGGTGTATGTTGAAGCCCAATTGATACAACAAAGTTGATTGGGGGTGGCGTCTCCGAAATATCAAGGGACGAATTAAAACCTAGTGTGAGTAATGGTTGTCGATTGGTAGAAGGCTTACTCTTGTTAAATATATTCTTGAAGCCATCCCAATTTGCTAGAATTCTATAGCTCTCCCTAAGGGTGTGTTGGAGAAAATTAGGCAGGGTTTTTTCAAGTTTCTTTGGTCAGGTCGCAAGGATAAGCAAAGATTTCCTTCAACAAAGTAGCAAGTGATTGCAAGGCCCGGGAAGAATGGACGATGGAGCCTAAAAATATATACAATGTCTTGGAATATCTCTAGTACGAAAAATTTTATGGAGGGGCCTGACACATGACGACCTATGGAGCAAGTCTATATCTCAAAAGTATTACAACACATGGTCGTGGTTGGATTGGGTTAGAATCCTTAGAAGTCTAAAAGGAATACATCTAATCATTGGAGGGATCTTGTTTGTTCCTTTCCTATGAGTTGGTAATGGTGAGCAAGAGTGGATTAGTGATGATATCATCTTAAGTTAAGAGGTCGCCCCAAGGGTTAGATCAATTAGTCTTGGGCCAAACATGAGATCTCTTCCACCGTAGTAGGGAAGGTCATGAGCTTGAGTCTCTTCATATGCTCAAAAAGCTTACAACGTTTTCTTCATAACTTTTATGTACCACTAGTATGGCCGTTGGCTCCATATTGGCTTGCAAACTGCCGCCATAGAAATATAATGCAGCAGCAGCAGCCCAATCAATGGAAGGAGATGTATGGCCTATACATCATAACCTTTAAATAAAGCAAATCATGACCTTCATAAAAATACAAAATAAGTAGTGTGCTTGAAATGATGCTAATAAGTATGCTTTAGATTGAAGCAGCTTCTTGGAGCATTGGCCCAGTAGCATGGACAAACGAGTCTGTATCTCTGTGTTCATGCCTTCAGGAATTTGAGGTACTAAGCATGCTTTAGACTGAAGCAGCCTCTTGGAGCATTGGCCCAGTAGCATGGACAAATGAGTCTGTATCTCTGTGTTCATGCCCCCAGGAGTTTGAGGTAGCCAATTTTCTAACAAATGAAACAAACAACCTCCAATTTTCAGGTTGGAACAAATGCTGGCTCATTCTCAAATAAGTAAATGCACACATAGGT
>LPNX010999198.1:55770-70080 GCA_001517045.1 Pseudotsuga menziesii
CCATCTCTCCGGAAAAATGCTGTGTCCTCGGGCCAGTTATTGTATTGACCTGCATCACTTGGACCCCCATTACCCCATTCCTTCTTGCCAATAGATTCGGCTGCGGATCTAAGGTTAGAGACCATAAACTGCAATACAAGGATATTGAAACTAATTACTAAATGGCATTCACCCGAATGGCTTAAAAAAGCTATATACTAGCTATAGAGAGAGAGATACAAAAAGGTAAGATGCAGCTACACTAACTAAAGGGAAATTTACCCCAAAAAAATGTCTATACCTTATCATAGCACTGAAATGCTCCAATCCCTGGGAATTTCCATGTGCCATTACTCTCAGGATAAGATGGATAACGCAGCTCTCCAGCAGGTCCCATTCCCACTTGAATTTCCTGTATTATCATGGACAAAGTACACCCATGTTAGACACATTTTTATTCTAGTTTCAAATTATGGGCTTTGACACAACCAAAATTACACAGCTCAAAACAACTCTCAGATAGATGAGCACGCTCTAGGGCTAATGATATTTGAATAAAAACAAGGAACTGTGATAACAAACTGGACTAATACAGATCAGGGAGCTTGGACATAAAGATAAACTTTCGATATCTAAAACGTGTAGCATGCAAAATAGATACATGATAGTCTTGGCTCATTCGAACAAGTTGGACAAGGTTAAACATTTTCAACATAAGTGTATTGCATTATGTAAATGCAAATAGGGCAAGAACATTTTAAAATCCTTCGTTTAAGACGGCAAATGGAGCACACAGTTTTCATACCAATATGAAGGCTTTTACCCTATAACATAAATATAGAACAGTCAACATTGTTTTTTTCAAGCTGGATAGATGCCTCATGATATCTTCAGAGCTGGATATATCCAAAAAGACTAGATCGAGAAAATTACTTCTTAGCTGTTGGACCGAAATCTGTATGGATACATAAAAAAGAAGCCCTCTTATCATAAAAGCTAGGGCCAAAACAAGTTATAGCAATCTCAGCTTAATGATATGTCTTGTACAAAATTCATGAAGATAAGTTTGGTCATGGTACTTGCTCAGAGGCTATCATACATGGCCAAATGGAAAAGAGGCCCACTGATCATAAAAGATAGGGATACATCGAAATACTTGGATCATCCAATCTTGATCCCAGGATTGCGCACTAGCAATATGCAAACTATGTATTCGGGAAAATTTGTATCCAACTTCAGTGGCAAAAGACGCTGGTGAGTAAAAGAAAGCGAACTCTGGTAAAAGTGAGGTTGGAGACAAACATCTGTTGAAAAAATGAGGTTGGTGACAACTTAATCAGTATATCAACTCTGGTAAAATGAGGTGCAACATGGAGCATAATGGAGCTATCTAAGACTCCAGTTCAGACAGTGAGCATGTTAGGCCAGGTCTGCCCAAAAATTGAGATCTTGGAGATTTGGAAGAGGCAGAATAGAGATTCAGAGCACATAATCAACAGGGCCTTGGTCTTTCTTAAGGATGTAGGCGATCATTGTGTGCACAACCAAGGTTTGAATCTCCCATGGAGAAGGTGTGACTCTCCCATAGACAAGCTTTTCCCACCTTTGGCAATCTTCTTTTCAGTTGGACCCTGGTACAAATCCTAGGCAAGTTTTCCTAAACAAGCTTTGCCCACTGTGAGCAATCTTCTTTTCGTTGGAGTCAGGCGCAAATCCTAAGCGAATTTGACAGAATAGATGCCAACCTGTGCTTCGCAGGGATCTTTCAATTTCAGCTAGGATGGGGTTCTTGAGTTCGTGACCCAATTGGCAATAACCTAGAGATATCCCAAGGCACAGTGAGATCTTGGAAGACAAATAAGCATCCAGATAGAGCCTTCAGCAACTGATAAGCAGAGGGATAGTGAGCAGAATTTAGTTTGAGCCCTTTAACATTGTAAATGCATGTTCAATTGAACGTGTATTTCTAAAATATACCAAGGTCAAATAAACGGGAAATAACAAGCAAGGTAACAGCTTATGCATGGAGCTCAATCTTGGTGGATGCCAGGACGCTATGACCTCTGCCTAGTGCCAAGGATAAGGATGATGGAGAACAGAACAGGGGATACCAGGTATCTTGGAGATATTATAGAGGGCTTAAATCAAACCTAAAACGGCTTCTGATTGACTATGAACTGAACTCATTTTACCGTGACGGTAAGGAAACCATTTTACCGTCGTCATACATTAATAGGTGATATGTTTTTCTTTGAATAACAGTGATCACTGTAGAGATCAGTGAGCTCACATTCACCAATAGCAGCTAGTGATGGCAGTCATCACTGCCAGTTATCATGTCAATCTGATAAGTTTTGCCATGTTCTTCAAATAACAGAACCTAAAAGAAGAAAAGAAAAAGAAAAAAAAACATCTCAAAATCAAAATCGAACTATACTCTCATGATACTGAAATATACTCTCATGATACTGGATGCTCTCGTTTATTATGATCGCGATTGTAGATGCAATAATAATACGGGTCACACTGGTACATGTGTGACCAAAGAAGTCGCAATACTAACGAAGAGAAAGAAAAAAAACAAAAGGAAGGAAGAAGAATTTGTCCCAAATAAGCTGTATTGTTTTTATTGGGCAAAATTTACCACAAATAAGCTGTATTGTTTTTATTGGGCAAAACTTACCACAATGGTTTCCCCCAAAAGATCCTTAAAACTCTCCTTGAAACTCCTCATGTAGTCAGCATAGCATTGAACAGGGGTTCTTCCCTTCAAAACTGGGAGATTATCACATCCCAGCGATATATACTCATAGTTTCGCTTGCCCCACTGATCCGTGTAGACCAGATCATTATTGCGGTTTACTTCTTCGACAACCCATTTAGGCAAAGGGATACTGCACAAACACAAACCACAAAAGCATTCTAAGTCATTCCAAGTCCTGAACCATTCTTAGGCATGAAAAACATGAATTTGACATTAATAAAATGGACAAGGTAATAAAAGAGTTGATATAGGGAAAATTTAGCTTTCGTACTTGGCAGAATCCCCAACATTTCCTCCACACTGGTGGAATGACATTACAGCCTGGACTTTCAAGCCATGTTTCTTTGCCAATTCCAGCAGTTCTCTGTATCCAGACCAATTATACTGCCCTGGAGCCTCTCGTTCAACAAGACCCCACCAAACATCAATCATAACTCCCTCAACACCGGCACTCTTCAAGGCTTGAAGGCTGGCATTCATAGCTTTTCGTCTATTGACGGTATTGTTCTGATTGATACAATCCAGAGGGAGCATAACAAACACAGGAACCCCCCCTGCTACATGTGTTTTCACAGCAGCCTGAGGCAAAGCATGCACTTTTTCTTCATAAGTACGCTCAAATTGACCATGAAGTCCAGCTTCCTCATCAGTGGCAGGAACAGCTTCAGTTTGAGTCTCAAATGCCTGGCAGGCAACCGATAAATCTGACCTGATTCCGCCATTTTGTGAGTTTGGGCTATGAACAGGGCTTTTCCACCGGTCATTGGCAGAGAAGGGTGAACCACTTGGGCTTAGACTACATGGGCTTACAGGGGGAGAGGAAGCTTGCAGTGAGTGCATATCAAAATCTCCTTTAGGTCTCGGGGTTTTGCAACGAAGGCCTGAAGCAGGCTTCCATTGACCTGATATATGCTTTCCAGAATCATCTACGCAACAATCAGAAGATGCTTCTGAATATGAACGTTTATCAGCGGCTACGATACTTCCACACATTGAGCCAATTTGATGAGGAATTCCCATAGACATGATGACAAATTTTCAGAATCACGAAACAAAATCCACTTAAATAGCAAAGCTGTATCCAAAACAATTAAAAACCAAAATAACTAATCAGAACAGAATGAGGAGATGTATACTAGGGGATTCAAACGTGGGCATGCACAAAACAATGAACCAACTGGGATTTCTATTGGTATCAGCAGAACTATAAACCCAGCAGGAATTTCTCTGTGGGAATTTATATCTGGGCTTTTACGAGGGCTTTCTATTAAAAGGGGATTCAATCTGGACACAAAGCGCTAAATCCGATGACAACCCAAATGAATTTGTGTATAATGAAACATACCCAACAGCATTTCTATTCAAAAACTATGCGGATTGTTCAACAAACTGGACAGAATATAAAACAAAACAGGGAAAACAGCGAGAAAATCGGTGTCAGAGCTATACAGAAGTACACAGGAATCACAATTTGAGAATGGAACGGTTGTAGAAAAGTTGAGTATCGAGGGAATGATCTCAGTGTGGATTCAGTGTCGTTTGGATCCAACAATAAATAGATGAATCCTCCAGTGGGATTGATAGGAAACATCGCTCTTGCCGTGTAAGGCTTTTTAGCCCTTTTTCATGACACTTTTTGGCAAATTCGTAGAAACAATGCAATTACGCGGTTTACGTCATTTCTTCGAGGCCGTGGATTCTCAGCCTGCGGCTGAGATTCAACATTCCCCTGGATTCGGACCTTAGAGATGCGGTGGGATTGGTTTGTACTATTTTAATTTAGAAGCCAGGGCCCAGGGCCCAGCTCTTGGATTTTATATTGTGTAAAATTTGAAGGCCAAGGAAAATTTCTATTTCCAAACAAGTCTTGACTCTTCACGCTGAAGATAAGCCTTACATCTTGTCGGAAAAGGTGGAGTAAGGCAAGCAATAACAGAGGAGGCGGTTCCTGTTGTGGCGGACCGGTGGTTGTGGCTCTGCTGAGGTAAGCAATAAAGGTTTATGAGGCTGATTGTCCCTATTGTTGTTTAATTATCATTGGTTCAGAATGATCTTCAAGTCATGAACTCGATAAAGGCTATTGGACGATTCATCTCGTTTATAGTTCCTAGGCAACATCCGTATGGACGAAAACAAGATGTCTCGAGACTTTAAAATCATGATAGATTGGGTATTTTTTTTTTCAAAGGCTTTGATATTCAAAATGAATCAAAAAGACAAATTATACAAGAGTCTGTAACATGTCAAAATGTAAATACCAGCCCTCATACCACTCAAGCACCCATAAGATAGGTCTGAGTAGTGTGTCCGCCAGCACAAATGGGAGAATAAAACAAAGTCTGAATAATGCAGACTTTTTTCATCATCCCTGAGAGTATCAGATCAGCTAAATATCAAGGAATCAATAAGTAACCTGCAAACATACAATTCAGAACATTCCAGCGAGCTGATAATCTCTCAAACAGTCTATGAGAATGTAGCAAATAGACAAAACAATCAACTGCTGTGGAAATAGATATGACAGCCATCAAAAAAGTAGAAATTGGCCATTTCCAATGACCTGACCATTGAAAATCTCTGAGAAGTGTCCAGTACCAGCCTCCAATTTCAGAGCTCTTTTTAACAGACCATCAGCTAGCATATTATGCTCCCGAAATGTATGATTAAAGGTCACAGGTGGAACAGTGTGTATCATGTATAAAATGTCTTCGCACCAGTGTTTCAATGCGGGTATATCAAGGGCAGAATGTTTGTTTGCCCATGATATAATCACCATTGAATCACCAAAAATCTGATGTAAGGGCACACCCATCATAATGTTAACTTTAAGGACAGACCAAAGGGCCAAGAGTTCTGCTCTGGTATTAGTGCCCGGTCCACATCCCACTGAAAATGTGAGATAATGGGTTTCACTAATATAGATCACGAACCCAGCTCCCCCCATCTTCAATTGTGCTGCACCATCAACATATCCAACCGGAAAATGATGCTCAGGAGCCAAACCAATCCGCCTATGTTTTAATGCAGGTTGAGGCACCGGGTGTAGGGCGAGTAATAGCTCAATCCTGGTGATGAGAAGAGGAGCAGATGGTATTCCAAATTCAAATAAACATTTATTCCGTAAGAGCCAAACATGCCAAAAGACGAAGAAAGGGAGGTATCTATAAGATGCAGAAAGTGAAGTGTTGTCAAACCAGTGGGCAATAAAGGACAGGACAGAGCTGTGTGGTGATAATGGAAATCCCATCCGACATGAAAAGTGTGTGTAGATGGTAGAGGTGAAAGGACATGAGAGGAAAAGGTGGTAGCAGTTGTCTGGGGCTCTTTTACAAAATACACATCTGCTAGTGCCTTGATGACCACGGGACTGAAGATTATCCCATGTTAGGATTTTATCCATAGCCAACAACCAGCTAAAACAGATAATCTTCAGCGGGATTTTTAAAGACCACAGGGAGGATAAAACCCGACGATGTTCCATGATAACGGTGCTGAGAAAGAGACTGTCATATCCAATGGCCGCGCTAATAGTGCCCACATGTTTGCAGTGGGAACAAAGGAGCGAGTCGGATTCTGCTGATAAACAAATTCTATTGAATGACAAGCCCCTGATATATAATGTCCATTGTTGACTCCAATCCCCGCAAAGGTCAAGGTCTTCAGCAGAAAACCACAGACCTGTAGAGTGGTTTTTTGCCTGGGCCAGAGAGCAGATCCCATAGTCTTTCGGGTACAGTCTAAGTTCATCAGATAAAATATATGAACAGCCCAATCCCACAATGGGATCCGTGCCTATGCGGACCTTAGAACCATTGCCCACTTGCCAGAGAAGACCTTTCCCAATCCAACGCAAAGTTTCAAGAAAGCCTTTCCAGATAATCGAAGCATTCCAATATCTGAACTTTTTATTTTTGAGCCAGGAATGAACCGATAAGTTTTTCATATATTTGACTTTAAGAAGGTGATTCCAAATTCCAGAGTTGTTCAGAGCAAACAAAAAATTCTTCATTCTCAACGATAGACTGAAGCATGGAAGATGCTTTATACCCCATCCCCCCAGAGAAATGGGGCGAGCCAGCAAGTGCCAATCAGCCAAATGGTATTTCTTCTGAAAGGTAGATGACCCCCAAAGGAAGGTAAAGATAATGGAACGAAGCTTATCCAGAATGGAAGCGGGAATCGGGTAAAGGGACATCCAATAGACGGGCAAGCTAGTAAGAACAGAACGAACCAAGATCAGTCGCCCCCCCAAAGATAAGAGTCGGTGAGTCCAATGATTGATACGTTGCTCGAAACGACTCAAGAGCCAGAGCCAATCTTTGACAAGATACCCACAAGGCTTCAAATGAAACCCAAGATAGGAGAAACCAAGATCAAGGTGAGCAAATCTGTAAGGCAAGATGTCCGAAATTTTACCTAGAAAAGCAGGATCAAGATCAGAATGGAGGAAGCTAGACTTGTCCAAATTTATCTGCATACCTGAGGCCTCGCAGAAAGTGTCCAGAATAACTTTAAAAGCAATCCAGTGTTCAAAGGTTACCATCCCAAATAAAATGACATCATCCACAAAAAGTAAGTGAGTGATGTGAAGATCAGCCGAGATCTTGATACCCTTGATAACCCCATTCCTTCTGGCATCCTGTATAAGTAGGCTAAGACCTTCAATGACCAAAATAAAGAGCAGGGGGGATAAAGCGCAGCCCTGTCTAAGGCCACGAGAGGCAGGGAAGAAAGGGGAGGGAGCACCATTGACGAGGACAGCGAAATTAGCCGATGTGATGCACCCCATAATCTAGTTCACCCCTACAAGTGGAACCCCAATCTGAATAAGTATCAACCTAATGTAAGTCCAGTTAACCCTGTCAAAGGCTTTAGTCAAGTCCAACTTAAGTATGAGGGCAGATAACTTCTTAAGTTTAACAGAATGGAGTACTTCCTGGGTGATGGCAACCGGGTCATGTATCAGACGGTTCTTTAGGAAACCAAACTACTGGGGAGAGATGGAGGAATCAAGGAATGGCTTGAGTCTCAAAGCTGCAACTTTTGCAATCAGTTTATAGCAAAGATTGCATAAAGATATGGGCCTGAAGTCCCCAAAATTAACAGGATGATCAGCTTTAGGAATGAGAGCGACAAAGGTAGAGTTTATGGCCGAGGCCACCCTACCCCAAAGACGAGAGGACTCTACCAAAAGTTCCAGCGAAGGGCCCAAAAGGTCAAAGAAGAATAAGTAAAACTCCACCATCCATCCATCAGGTCTGGGAGCTTTGTCTTTTTTAAAAGTCTTTAAAGCCCCCTCAATCTCAGAGAGTGTGACAGGGCTAGTAAATGCAGCATGGTCCTCCTCCGAGACAAAGGTGGAAAAGAGGCGAAGAACCTTCATCTGAGCAGAAAGATTTGTTAACTTATCATCAGCAAAGATGTTCTTGAAATGTCTCACACGGAGAGCCTTAAAGCTCTGATCATCCGATAACCAAGTACCCTATTCATCCTGTAGACTCCAAATGGCATTTTGATTTTTACGGGCAGATGCAACAGCATGGAAAAATTTAGTATTGGCATCCCCAAAATTGGTCCAAGTGACTCTGCTTTGTAATTTTGCAGAGTTCAATTCAAAATCCCATATCTTTTGTAATTCATACTTTAATGCATTTGACCTGTGTTGCTGCTCCTGTGTAAGTATAGCAGATTGGGAGGAGAGAAGGAGTGAGTTAATTTCTTCTACCGGTCTAGTAGAAGTAGCCTTTTGTTTACGAGTCTCCTCCCTAGTCCAGACTTTCACCTTCAATTTCAACCCATGGAGCTTAGAGCAAAGAGAATTCATAACATCCATAGTGTGATCTGACTGTAAGAGTGGCCAAGTATTACGAATCATATCAACAAAATCCACATTCTTTAGCCAAGAATGGTTTAATTTAAAAGGATAAAGACATGGGGAATGTACCTCCTCCCATTCCAACAGAACAGGGAAATGATCTGATATACCACATCTATGTGCCCAAACACGATTTCTTGGCAAACAGCTAATGAGCTGAGTTGACAGCAAATAATGGTCCAGTCGTTTAGAAATGCCCTCCTCCCCTACCCTACCATTCCTCCATGTAGGACTGGCACAGGGAGGGGCAATGTCCACAAGATGATGATCAGAGAATAAAGAAGAGAGGTAAGGGCCCAAAGGGTCAGGAAGAGCCTTATGACCCCAGATTTCCATTGCACTAAGGGTAAAATTTAGATCACCAGCAAGTATAAGGTTTGGTAAAGATGGAAGACCACCCGTCGCCACAGCATTCCAAAAAGTGTCCCGATGAAGGTAAGGACCGTAGACATTGAGGATGGAGAAAGTGAGAGAAGCACCCCGCATAGTTGCATGGAGTAAAATACCCGTCAGGGTATGGAAAGCTTTACATCTGATCACCCTAGGGTTCCAACCGGAAAGGATGCCTCCCGAGTGGCCAGATGAATTAAGAGCACAGAATTCCCAACCAGGGCAGAGTTTGG
Source organism: Pseudotsuga menziesii (assembly GCA_001517045.1). Taxonomy (NCBI): domain Eukaryota; kingdom Viridiplantae; phylum Streptophyta; class Pinopsida; order Pinales; family Pinaceae; genus Pseudotsuga; species Pseudotsuga menziesii. The sequence continues at coordinate 65,012 of LPNX010999198.1, forward strand.
AGAAGGCATAGAGAGCCGGGTAAGTACTGGTCATAGTTTCTTGAAAGAGTACAACATCCGGGGAAAGTGAAAATAACAACTGACGGAGACTTTTTTGTTTGGAGAAGCCTCCCAACCCCCTAACATTCAAGGAAAGTATACGCATTAGGTATCTGGAGGGGTAGGGGTCAATGCTCTAAGGACCCGTGAATTTGAAGGAGTAGACTTACGAGCAGCGTTCTTGAGTCGAGTGGAGAGAGGAGTGTAAGGAGCCAGTACAGGTGAAGTAACTTTGTTAAGCGGGGTCTTCTTCTTCCTACAAATGGTGACATTTTCAAACTGAATGGAGTCAAGGGGGCGTACCGATGGAGAGAGGGGTGTCTTGTCAGAGAAAATATCCAGAGATTTCTAGAGAGAGGGGTCCTTGAAAGATAGGGTATCGGCAGGGCTATGGGGAGGGGATGCCAGAGAGGAGGGAGCATGGGTGACGAGAGGAGGAAAATCTGAAGATGTGAAAAGTGATGTAGAGCTATCATCGACCATATCCGGATTGACAGAAGGGGAGGCAACCGGATGGGAAGGTGCACAGATGAGATCGACATCCTGTAGGGTGGGATCCGTAAACAATGTAGAAGAGGAAAAATTATTGGGTGTCGGAGGAGGAGGAGGTAAACCCGAGCACAAAGTGGCAGAGTACGATGGTGGAGAAGAGTCAGTTAAGGTAGCCTTGCAAGACTCACCAAAGGGGAGAGTATCAAGGTTTGGAGCCTCATTTCCCGGGATAACATATAAGGAAGGAGACAACATAGTAGAGGTAGGTAAAGGGGGATGAACCCCAAGGTCGACGAACAAAGCCCCAGAATGGTTCGGGCCAGCTTCGGTTACCCCATCAGAAGTAATAACCATAGGTCGAGTGGAAAGGCTTGCCAGAGGAGTGTCAGGTACCGACGGCACGGTAGGGGTATCTCGAGTAGCAAAAGAATCCAAGTAAGCAATCTCCGAGTCATATGCGTCGGCAAAATGTGCACATGCATCATTTAGATCAGAAAAGGAAGACAGAGGAAGGAAAGATGATTGTCTTACCTGGTCCTGATAACGTGCCAAAGAGGGAGTACCCTGCGAGGAGGGGACAGATGAGGATCCCGAGGAACGTGAAGGCTTACGCAGCGAAGGACAAGATCTCCTCAGGTGCCCCGTCGCGCGACAACAGTTGCACCGGAAGGGTATACCTTGATAATCTATGCGTTGGGAGAAGAGACGATCATGGCAATGGAGATCAATGTCAGCCGGCAAACCATTAGATATGTCAACCTCCACCAGAATTTTAGCAATCCGTTTATCGAGAGCATTCATGAAATCCTCCCCAACGGCAATAAATCGGCCAATGGTATTCCCAATACCAGTCAAGAGATCACGATTCCATAGCGGAAAGGGTAAACCTGGCAACAAAGTCCAGAGGTGACGCTTTTTAACTCGCTCCCTCGCTGGGTCGAAATTACTGTGCCATCTATCAAGTACCATTGAACCCTTGCCAACCCGCCATGGCTGGCCTAAGACAGTGGTCGCGTGGGCATCCTCCAGAAAAACGAATACGATCCACCCACGAACGAGGAGGCTGATGGCAGGGACATAAGTTAGCAAAGGATTCCACTAAGCCATGGCCCACTCAACCCATTGTTTTTTGTCCAGTGAAGCATATTCGAGCCGTCCTATATGAGCCCGAGAACATAAGGCTTCAACCCATTGGGTATCTAACATGTGCAATATACAGGTTGCCTCTTTTGAAGTGTGACAAAGAAAAATTAAATTACCGTAACATACCACAATTAAAACATTAACTAGAAAGAAAAAAATTAAGTATATTTAGGTTATTAGGGTTGATTCTTCTTGCTCGTGAAACATTATAAAGTTACTCTAAAGCACTACGAAAAGTTTGAAAAATTAAATCCTTAGTGTAAAGAAAGTTTGAAGTTATGTCTTGATGTTGAGCGATCCATTACACGGATTGAGAAAGATTCGCTAGTTTAAACCATTAAAAACCATTAAATTTACTTAGTGTTAATGCTAACTCCTTTCTATTGTGAAGGAGTCCTATCTACCAAAAACCAAGCAACTAAGGAAGGGCTACAATGACCCTAGACCTAAAAGGCTTACCTTAGCCTAGAATAAAGTATTGAATAATAAGTTTCCCAATTCAACTATGGGTCAAGGCTCGGACATGATCAATTTAATTGGAATGTATAACATCTCGGGTCCGGTAGTGGAGAACGGCTGGAAGGCACCAACGCTAGGGTTGACTTTAGCTCAACCTTTTTCAACACACTCTCGTTGTTGGAAGAAGCTATCAATCAGTCGAGGAGCTAAGTTACAGTGTTATCCAGACACTCCTCTAACATATGTGAAAGAGGTTGAATACGGTTCTGTGAAGAAAGCTTCAGTTATTCAGTGTGCAGCTTCACACCTTGACTATCTCATAGTTTTGCTTACGGTTTATAGTCAATACAATCGGGTTATACCACATGTATTGAGGTCGTTGATGTTCAAAAACTATTTAATATCCACTCTATATGTACATAACTTGTGTGCTCTGTATTAGCATTGCAAAATTTTTATTTATAATTTTTTTCTAAAAAGATTTACTAACAGCAACTTAACTCTTTGTTTGCAGGTGTGGCCGCCAAGGGATTTAGTCCTCGACTCAACAGGTAAGTTTTGGGTTTAAGGTAGTGGTTCTTTCCCTGTTCTGGTTCTTTGTTGGAGGCAATGCATAGTTTTCACAGTCGTTTTCTCAATCTGTTCTGTTATCTGATGGCTCAATACTTGATGATGTTTGACCGTTGTAAAGAAAATAATTTCTGACTGAGGGTTTAACTTCTCAAGCCACTCGGCTTCTGCATTCAGGGTAAAAAAAAATTGTTAAGAAATTCTTAGGATTTAGACACCCCTCGACTTGTTTACATTTAGACATCTTTGTAAATTTTAACTTCTTACAGTTTGGTTTTTACTTAAGTTTTGAGAATGAAACCCTATTCAGATAATATGAAGTAAAATTGTGCTACTGTAATGTAAATGATGGTTTTCTCTGCTTAAATGGCGACTTTGCTAGAATGCCAGGATTTTATTTTTTTATAACCTTGAGTAGATGTTTGTTTGCTTGTAAACAAATTCAATCTATATATGTACATGTTTATCTAAAATGCTTTATTTGCTCAGTCGTGACTTAAAACTTTAATGTGGTGGTTTCAGCTCCATTCAAGTTTGTCCTAGGTTATTATTTCGACCCTGTAAGAAGATACTTAGAGGTATATATATATATATATATATATATATATATATATATATAGAGAGAGAGAGAGAGAGAGAGAGAGAGAGAGAGGTTTAATCTTGCGGATTTCTAAATCATATTTCTTTGTCGACATACAATTAAGATTATGAATTCGAGGAAAGGGTTTGCTTTTAATTTTTCTTTAAAAGTAATATATTCCGGTTTATTCTCTTCTTACTTCTGTTACTAAAATCATTAACATTCAGTAATATTAGAGATGGGTTCTCGTGTATTCTAATATAGAATGTAATTTAAACCAAAAATATTATATTCAGTATTTAACAGGCCCTAAGGGTATGTAATGATAAGTAAGAAAAAAATATAAACAATGTAACTGTAATGCGAACATTTCCATGAAAAGCATTAACCCTAACTCATAAATGTTTTTGAAGTATAAACAGCATTAGAATTGAATTATCTGCATATCGGTATCTGTATAGAGAAAGAAAACTAGTTTAGAAAACATATCTAGAAATTGTAGTGTCAACAGCCACACACTACCCTGCCACTCGAACTTGTAGCAAGCTCCTTTGCCTGGTTCCACCCCCGTGCCCAGATTCTTGTGTATAAAATAGTTCTCTTGCAAATTCAAGTTGCTATCAGTAACTATAGGGAGTAAGTTATTCCAGAACCTAGCATTTTCATATGCTTCACTGGTGGTTCTAGTACAGAGCCTAACATCTTCAAGATTCTCTCTAGCATCTCTACGCTATTTCATGGATACATTTCACAGATCTTTCACCTCTTGTGATCATTGGCAGCACTTTTCTCTCTTTTATTCTTTTTTTTTCTTTCCTCATACTCTCTGCATGCATTTTTTCCCTTACCTAGGACTTTTATAGCAAATAACTAACTCCCAAAGCACTGGCCACTTGTCTTCGTAAAGAATGTTGAGGTTTGATAACTGTTTTTAAACCCAAGTTTATGCCAATTAATTGTATAGTTGTTAAAACTCTCAATTTCCAATTATATTCAAATAAAATTTAGTTTACTTGTTTCATTAAAGTAAATAACGCAAAATATCAAAAGTAACGAGGGGGTATTACAATCCTCCCCTCCTAAAAACTTTGCACCGTCATCGGTGCTTAATCAGTATCTTTATAGTTTTGAAATAAAACAAGAAAGTTTGGTCTCATAATTTATCTCATTTCCCAAGTAGCTTCCTCTTCTGAATAATGTTTCCATTGTACTTTCACTTGTACAATAGTCTGCTTTTGAAGCTGAATTTCTCTCCTATCGAGAATGCACATTGGTTTTGTGCGGAAATCAACATTTGGTTCCACTTGTACATTATCCCAGTTAATTATATGAGATTGACCAGCAACATATTTTTTTAACAGAGAAATATGGAAAACATCATGACTTCTTAAATAAGGAAGTAAGGCCAATTGATAAGCTACAGACCCTATTCTAACCAAAATTTTAAAAGGTCCCACCAGGGATAATTTTAAGAACCCCCCCGAAATTTATATGTATAAAAAATGGGCGAATCCCCCCGATATATAGGAAAACTTGAAGGCGATTTTATCAATAATATAATATGTATATATAATTTTTTTAGCGAATCTTTCATTTTATTATATAATGTTGTAAAATCTTGGCTAATCTTTCACTAAGTTATAGGATATTGTAAAATTTTGGCGAATATTTCATTACATAATAGAAAATTGTAAAATTTTGGCGAATATTTCATTACATAATAGAAAATTGTAAAAAATAGCGAATATTTCACTGATTTATAAAATATTGTAAAAATTTGGCGAAT